>CM073770.1:118681668-118757117 GCA_037158775.1 Hetaerina titia | reverse complement strand
TTTGCAGGGTGGCACGATGAGGTGCAGGGTTTATCTTCTTTGTGGGAAAGCCCTTTCTTGCATCCCGGAATGCCTCTTCAACGGTATCTACAGCTGCGTCGATGTTGATGTTGTTGCTATTGATATTGGGGTGCTGATGGATTCTGTGGCCTGCCTGATTTTTTCTTTTTTCATTGATGGCTTTCCAATCTACCTTAGAATAATCTGTTCTTGTGTATGATTTGCTGGATTTGCTCGATGGATCTTACAAGTATTCCAAATGTATTTTTAACATTTTTGCATGTAGTACCAATAGTATCTAAATAATTATTTGAAAATAAGTATCAATAAACAAATTAAGAACAACATTAAGCATACAAAGAAAAAGAAAGAATATTTAATAGATTAAAGACTATCATCATCAAGGTATTCCACCTATTTTAAAGATAGGTTTTGGACGGCTCTTTATGATTATTTATTTCTAAGAATAGCAGGAATTCGAATTTCTGTCTCCATTCCGTCGTAACTCAGTCTGCTTTCATGCTGTCTAAAGAGTCCACTCTCTCTTGCTTCTTCTACTCCGCTTTTCCAACGCCTCTCTTACATCCCTTTACCTCACTTCTGTCATGGCTTCCAACATACCAGAACTTTCAATATCTCCTCCGTCCACTTTCTCTCCCATTTTCGTACTTTTCCTCGTAACTTCCTCTCTTGGCACACCCTCTTTAAATCCTCTGCGTTTGTTTTCCTCTCTTTCCTGCTTCATTTCTCAACCATATATTATCAACGTATCCGCCACACCCGCATTTCAAAAGCCTCCAAATTACGTTCATCCTCTCCCTCGAAGTTATAATGAAATGGAATGGAATATTTATAATTTACATAAAATTTTTGGATGATACATTATTTGATTTCATGTATTTATAGTCTCGCTATCGAAAATTCACCAACGCCGTATTGAGGAAAGTTCTATTAATACTCCTTTAGTTCAATCGCCGATTTGAATACTAAGTGCAGATTTAGGATATCATTGCTGAAATTACTTAGCTCTTGCAGAGGGGAGGGATATGTATACCATTCCATTATGTTTCCTCGCAGGGGCGTGTGTCGGGTTCAGGAAGGATCTTACATAAGGTTTTATTTTTTTTTTATTCCGGCCTATTTCTCTTGAAGAAAAAATTTCACTGTCTGGTATAACCAAAGAGCACTTTGTGAAAATGCTCACCAATGGAACTGTCGCTTCAGAATCATTTAAGCATTTATTAACCTCGTATTTATAGTAACTCAAAATTTTGTATCATCTCACTGTACGTATCCTGATACCACTAAAATAATTAAAAAGTTGTAAGTTAAATGGTAGTGTAATTTGTTCATCAAAACACGTAATTAAATTGATTAGTAGATAGTCTTAATGAAAACGCTTTCGTCAAGACTGCAGTATTCGTATTTCTTTATTAAGTAGAAGTTTGTGTCGATAATTAGGTAACATGAGGGTTCAACATTTTACAGAGCACCTTACAGGGAGGGGTTTGGGTCAGGATGGAAAAGAAATGACAAAACTGACCTCATGTAATTTTAGGGCGATCTTAATAGCCGCATCATACCATCAATGGCCTCGGGTTTTGATTGAAGTTATAAATATCAATTCCTCAAAAAGAGTGAATGTATATGTATTGAGAGCTTTAGATGGTCCAACCGGTGGCATAACGAAGAATTAAAGTAAAAGAGAAACTGAAGCCGCCAACTCCATCCAATCCTTCTTGTTTCGAAACTCATTTTCCTTATCGACATAGAGGAAGTGCCGCGGTGGATCGGATGGAGGAAAAGAGGGATAAGGAGAGTGATTGGCGGAGAGGTCGCGGTGTGATTGGATGGCAGCAGCGGGGACTTGGAAGAGAGGGGAAGCAAATGACTGGTGGATGTGAGAAAATGGGAAACATGATTTGATGACCGAAGACATCGTGGATGTGGGTGTGTGGTCAGGAAGCTTCGACGCATGGTTGAAAAAGTGAGGATAAGTTAGGCTGTTCGCTTTCCCTTTCCCAATAATTTCATCTCTAATAACTTATGGCAGTAGACTGGACCATTTGACTAGTATCATTAATCAACACGAAGGCTGGCTTGGTAGGCTTTAGCGTGTAGCTCACCCGCTTTGAAGTGCTACGATGCTCTTGTGAATCCCCTCACATCAGTATTATGAGGGTCACTTGACTTGACCCTGCGGCCCTGTGACCCTGCGGCCTGCTTTCCAAGAAAAAATTGAAGCCCAAATCACAGTTTGCGTGAATCGATGGGTGAATTGGGAATCTTGCGAGATTTGGACCATCCATCCTACTTGCAGGTCGGATTGAAGGAATTGAAGAAAGGCCACGGCCACGTGCCTCAAGTTGGTTGAACAATTCCCTCTGCGTTTTTACAAAGAAACTCAACTTCTCTCCACATATATGAAGGGTATCTTCAGAATAAAAAGAACAATAAAGTCATTTTCACAATTAAGTTACTCATGCTTACGCTACACATCATGGAATGGTTATGTGGTAGCTATCTCAATTCCTTGCTCTTCACCGGAGGAGTTGAATGGTTTTTGCCAGCCCCCGTGAATCCTTATCAATAAATAATATTATTTTACCATACTAGCGGCAGTGATCCCGCAATAGCCCCAGGTGAGGAGAAAATCCAATATCCTAAGAAAACCCAGCATGAGTCGCACCGTGAAAGGGTTCCCCGTCCCTTGCAGATTATTTTTCATCTAGATTATTTTTTCATTTATGGCGAATTGAACAAAATAAAAGGTCGTATTTTCATCTGAGCGGCCATACATGTTGACTTTTTATTTCCCGTACAAATTGTATTAATACAAATCTCCCTGGTATATTTCAAAACGAAAGGCAGAAACTAATAGCTTTTTGGCTCCTATATACCTAAATAAACCCCTTACTTTCTGGCTTTCTGATCGAAAACCTCCGAGTCAAGGAAACTTGAACTCAGGTCAACGCCGATATATAGTACGTGTATATGGAAACTAGACAGTACGATGGCTAACGTACTGGCTTACTTCTCCCGGTGCGGGGTTCGAATCCCGGAGGTGACAGGATTTTTCAGAAGTATACCGATCCGTAATTGGAGTACCATTTGGAGAGCACCCGAACAGAGCACTCGGCCTATTGGGTGGGACGCTAAATTGTGGCCCCTTTGACATCTTCGCTTAAGTGTAGACTAATCCCGCCGCCGGGATCACCCTTTCTCCATTCCTCAAGCATCTTACCCAACCAGCAAATTACCCAACTGTCCCTAATGATTCCGGGCCCTCTGAAATGCCCGCTCGTAAATTTTAGCAAATAGCATCGGAAATTGCACCGTATCTAGAAATAATATTTAAGAAGTCGTTGGTAGGTCAAAAGGTTCCCAGAGATTGGAAAACGGCTAACGTAACACCATTATTTAAATACGGATACAAGGAGGAATCGAGCAATTACAGACCTATTTCCATCACATCCATTTCGTGCAAGGTTATGGAACAACTAGTTGCTAGTTCGATCGTGAAACACATCAATAATTAGAAGTTATTATTGTAAAATCAACGCGGTTTCGGAAAGGGTAAATCCTGCAAGACGCAACTTGGGCTTTTTGTTCACGTAATTCTTACTTCGGGAGAGAGCAATGCCCCAGTAGACGCGGTTTTTCTAGATTTTAAGAAGACCTTCGACAAATTACCTCATAGTAAACTACTCGAAAAACTAGAAGCATAGTATGGAATCGAGACAAATATCCTGGGTTGGATTAAAGACTTCTTGAATGGTCTCGTACAAAGGGTAGTCACAGATGGAGTTGGCTGAAATGCAGTGAAAGTTTCTTCAGGTGTTCCCTAGAGAAGTATTATCGGATCTCTCTTATCCAGTCACCCCTAGGGGGTGTGGCAGGGGGTGAATGCACCAGACTAATTTTGACCCGAATATGACCCCTACCGTGGTCTAACAACGTTATTCTGATCCCTTATCGTTCGTGGAAAAAATTACATCTTATATCTATCTGTTCTACACTTGATCTCTCTAATTTTATTTGACATGATCTCTCCTACCGTTATACAATGGGGGTAATAATACTTATCAAATCACTGCCCTATCAAATCCTTCCCATTTAGGCAAGAGATTTAAGCAGTAATTTAACCTTCGCTCAGCACTTATTCCCAGCCTAGCTGCTATAATATTTTAGATACGCTTCTAAGATAATCATAACAACGTTTTACAAATCTAGCTCCTCTACGATGCACGCGATCTAATTCAATGAATCCAAATTCGTGAGGATCCCATATACTAGCAGTATTTTTTTAAAATAATGCCTTACCAGCGAAAGATAACATTTCTCTATGACCTTTTACCATTTAACAAAATAAGTGGTTGACGTTTTGAGTGACAATGATCCATTACCTTAAGTTGCTTTGTTACAAGTGGACAGTGAGAAATTACTAATACGTGTATTTTCCAATATTAACTAGGGAGAATCACCTATAAATGGTATTGGTAACACATACGATACATTTTCTCTATAATTCGTGAGTGTATGGAGTTATTGATGATACTCGTCATACCATTTTAAATAATCTCTTTAAAAGTAGCAATACACATGCTTCTTCATATTCTCTTTCGCTTTCTCATTTACATGACATTAAAAAATCATGTAACAATGTTTTCAGTGGATATTTCTTTTTGAGTTCGCAATTTGAATGCCTTCATTCGATTGAAATTTCCGGTGAATGTTTTACTCAAAAAATAAGGTAAAATAAAGTCTGAGGTGGGATACTATACAAATTACGACATATAAAAATTTCCAATTCTGTAAAATATTTTTGAAACTGATTTTAAAATACATGATGCATTTACAGTTGCCGCGAAGTTTAACAGTAGATGAATAGTGTAAATTCCTCTCGGGTCCTCCACCGGGTTATTTCGTACATCTCGGCCGACGTTTCGATGTCCGAATCGGTCATCGTCTTCAGGGCTTCTGACCCCCAGTTTTAGTTTTATGTTTTTGTTTCCGTATAGATTTGAGAGTACAAGAAGAGGTAAAAGCTATCAAAAAACAATAACAATGCAGAACGGAAACAGCAATAGAATTGATAGTGCTTAACAGTAACAAGTAATAATACTTTATAAGGACAGTTTTAACACTTCTCACAAGTCTCACACGACACTTTCACTTTTTTCTTCTTTTCTTCAGTCTGGTTCCCTTTTTCCCCCGTATATACTATATACGATTTTCCGCCCAATTAGGTGTCATTTGATTGGCCCGTGGAATGGCGCGTATCAGGGTGTCTTACCATTGGCTGACCGTCGCTTCTGGTTTCCCCCATTGCTCTAGGATTGGTTTCCAGGTGTTGCTCAGGTCAAAGCCCGAGTCCCTGTTAAAATTATGTTTTCGAAGGCGGATCTCAATGGCCTCCTTAGTGAGTCGGTCCCAGTATCCTTTGGATCGGCAGGTATAGTACGGGAGCTGGTGGTATGTTGTGACTACCATATTTACACTCACAAAAACTGTACACATTTAATGAGTACCTTGCCAATAACCGGGAAATATGATCCTCATAGGGTATTTCGTTGTCTTTCCCCCCGGGAGGGAGGGATAAAAAATTTGCGAATCGGACATTTTTTTTCGTCTGTAACCTAGCCAAACGATCAATTGGGATGACAAGACCCCGTTTTAATCATTTTAAGACGATTCCGGAAACCGGGCCCGCAAAGTTGCAAAAAAAATCACGAATCGGACATATTCGAAATATGTCCGATATGTCCCAATCGGACATATAGACGAAAAAAGTCTTAAACTTGGCCAAATAGTCAATGAGGATGCCGTTTTGACCAGTTTAAGACGATTCAGAATGACCAAGGCCCGTTAAGACCGGCTCAAAATGTAAAAAAAGTAGCACAACCGACCCATCTGAAGCGGTTTTAAACTTTGTCCTCTAATTAAGCGAGGTACGAAAACCATTCTGAGATCATGGCGCACAACTTTGCCGATGAAGATGATGAATGCATGTTCGAGAGGGGGCGCCATAGACAAGGGGCCCAGAATGCCCGAAAACGTCACAAATAACTGAAAAACTGTGAACATAAGAAAAGCACAGACAGATGAAACAAAAACCGATCCAATACCCGGAATGTTTTTCAAAAATTACCAAAATATAACTATTTTATATTTTCAGTTGGATCAGTGGCGTACGCAGCCCCTCAGGGGTGTAAATGAGGGTAGATGTGGGCGCATTGGGGACAGGAAATTCGTCCGTCACTCAGAAGTGATAGATGTTTTGGTAACATTGTAGACAGCTAAAAGTCCTTAGAAAGGTTCAAGGAATCAGATTTTTGGACAAAATGTTCCGTTCTAAAAACAATGGCCAAACCCAAAAAATCTCAAATTGTGACCAAAAAATCTTGGAACATTCACATTGATTGATACCTTGGCCATTTCAATGGGCTGTTTGTTTCATACAATTTTTCCGAAAAACCCATCACTTACGAGTTACGAACATTTTTCCTGCCCCTTTTACATTTCTGGGAGGTCGTGGACCCAGTTGATTGCACTGAAAATATGGAATACACTTATATTCATGACAATTACCTCGATTATTGGATCGGGTTTTCCGGCATTAGTCCCACTTTGGATCCGTTTTTCACCTATTAGAAAGCGTTCACACCCAAAACTATCTGTAATGTCCAATTCGGAAAGAGCAGACAATTTTACCCCTTGTAATGCATTTCTATCCTCCTCTGAGCTGAATAAGCCAATTTTATTTTCGAGTGTCCGTTTACCTCCGGTGATGCGTTAATGGGTTAAAGTAGTTTATTTTCAAAGAAATTGAGGAGGCGAGAGGGGGGGTTAGCAGCGATATTTGACACAGTATGAAGTATTATTCAAATTAGAAGATTTCGCATGGTTTTGATTTCTCATCACAGTAGGATCCAACTTCTTCCCCAATGTTCATAAATTTGAATGATTCTATTGTAAAGGGCCTGCAAAAATCATTACTCAGCAGAGGGATCAGAACCCTTACGGAGTCAAGGAAAGAAAAAAAATATACGATATATGCTGGACAAGGTTTGCAGGTTACAAATACCATTTACCGAGGATCAATTTCAAACTATTGGCGATATGAATTTTCAACACTTGTCTGATATTTTGGGGGATCTGTGAATGGACTCCTGTATGGACTGACGCTTCAATGTTAATGCTCGAGTGGACAGTCCTTTTCCTTTGCGAAAGGGATTTAGGATTTAATTTATTTATTCGATATAATCATATCTAACGAAGAAGTAGTATCAGCAGGCTGTAGAGAATATTATGGATGACGGTAAAGAACCGACAGTAATTCGATAGTAAAGTACTATCGAAGAAAAATGGGAATGTATCAAGCAAGGGATATCGGAAGCCGCAAAAGACACTATAGGAACCGTTAACGGGAAAAGGATAATTAACCATGGGTAACGGATGAGATGATTGCAAAGATGGATGAGAGAAGAAGATGGAAAAATGTAAACACAGAGTTAGGCAAAACGAAGTACAAAGAGTTAAACAATAAATTGAGAAGATCCACAAATGAAGCAAAAGAAGAATGGTGGAAAACGCAATGCAAGGATATGGAAAGTTTACAGAAGAAGGGTGAAATTGGTGCTCTATACAGCAAGGTTAAGTTATTATCGGGAAGTAAGAAGGGAAGACCTGTGCTAACAGTTAAAGATAAGGGGGGTAAGATAATAGTTGAACCAGAAAAAATCCAAGAGAGATGGAAGGAATATATAGAAACACTGTATGGTACAGAACTTAAGCCGACAAGGTGAGACATAGAAAAGGAAAATTACATAGAAGAAGATAGCTTAGGTCCAGACATACTCGACGATAACATAGGAATGGCATTAAAGGAGATGAAAGCAAATGTGGCCGTGAGGGTGGACAGCATTCATGTGGACCTGTTGAAATGTTTAGGAAAATGTGGGAAGAAGACTCTATGTGGACTGATTCGTAGTATGTATGATGAAGGAATCTGGCCGGAAGATTTTGTGAGATCGGTGTTAGTTCCTATTCCGAAAAAGGTAAAGGCAACATCATGTGAAGATTACAGAACAATAAGTTTGATATCCCGCGCAGCTAAAGTTATTCTCAGGATCATCAACAAAAGGATAGAGAGTAAGGCAAATGATTACTTAGGGGGTGATCATTTTGTATTTAGGAAAGGAAGAGGTACGCGTGATGCCATTGCAGTAATGAGATCACTAATCAAGAGGAATACAGAATACAATCAGGCGGTTTTTGCATGTTTTGTAGATTTCGAAAAAGCGTTTGATAGAGTGAATTGGGAAAAATTAATGCGTGTATTGCAGAAAATAGGAATGGATTGGAGGGACAGGAGACTGATCCGCAACCTGTACATGTCTCAGACTGCTCAGGTGCGAGTGGGGAACGGCGAGTCCGGATGGGCAGTGTTAAGAAGAGGTGTAAGGCAGGGTTGCCCATTGTCACCGGTGCTGTTCAACGTATATGTGGAGGAAATGATTAAAGAGGCAAGGGAAGAACTGGAGGTAGGAATGAAATTCGGAGGGGAATACGTAAAATCGGTTAGGTTTGCCGATGACCAAGCATTAGTTGCTCAGTCAGCCAAGGGGTTGCAAGCATTGTTGAGTGAATTGGAGGTTCAGTGCGATAAATATGGGATGAGAATCAATATTATTAAAGCAAAGGTTATGCGATTTTCAAGGAAGAAAAAGGCCAAGCTAAATATTAAAATAGGCGGGGAAAAATAGAGCAGGTAGAACAGTTTACATATCTCGGAAGTGTTTTGAACCAATACGGTCAAAGTGGTAGGGACGTAAGGGGAAGAATTGCGCTAGGCAAGGAGGCTTTCTCAAGGAGGTGGGAGTTGATGACGGGGACGTTGAGTAGGGATGTTAGGACAACACTCGTAAAAACTCTGATATGGAGCGTAGCTATGTACGGCGCAGAAACGTGGTCACTGAAGCCGGAGGATAGACGTAGATTGGAGGCTTTTGAAATGTGGGTGTGGAGAAGAATGGAGAAGGTAAAATGGACCGAAAGGAAAACAAATGAGGAAGTACTAGAAATGGTGGGGGAGGAGAGGGGTTTGTTGAGAGAAATCCTATGGAGGCAGGAAAAATGGATAAAAGGCGTATTGAGCGGTAGTGGAATGTTGTAGAAAGTAATAGAGGGGAGAATGTTGGGCAAGCGGGGAAAGGGCAGGAACAGGATAGGGATGTTGGACGGGATGAAGGGAGGATAGAAGTACACAGAGATGAAGAGAGACCTGATATAGATTAGATTGCTGGATTGGGTTTTGTTTGGAGTTACAAAATGTTCATTTGATAGTTGTGTCCATCCAAAAACCTACCTTAACCGGTAGATTACCTAATAATAATCATATCATATTTAGTAAAGGGAATTTTCGGGGGTCCAAGTTTGCCCGATTTTTGCCCTGAAAATTTCTGGATGGCATATCTTATTGATATCAGAGAAGAATCGTGACTTCATTTCGGGTTAACAGAGAATCAATGGAATCAAATTTTACATTCTTTTGGTTTAGCCTGGCCGTATAGAACCCAAAGAGCATTGAAGAATGTCGGACAAAACTAGACCATCTATTCTCCCTCCCTGTTGTCCAATCACGAGGTTTTCCCAACACCCTCTCTTCCTCCCAATGAGCCATTCTTTCATACCTCCCCAACGGAATTCTCATTCTACTCTGAAGAGGCCTGCTTTGCAGGCGGAACACCTGGTGTCAGATTTTCTTAGGCACTTACCTACCCACAATTTTAGTTCTTTAATTTTGTTTGTGTGACTGACGGGTCCCTGCCATAGGAGGAATCCTGGTAAACCCTGAATGAGTGAGGGCGTGCGTTTCACAAAGGTCGGACACACCTGAGTGATTGAGTGGCTGCATTTATGCCGAAGTCCCTTATTTTCCGTTTAGTTTTTTTTGTGTGATTGGCGGGTCCCTGACCTAGGAGGAATCCTGGTAAAACCTGAAAGGGTGAGTGTGTGCGTTTCACAAAGGTCTGATACACCTGAGTGATTGAGTGGCTGCGTTTATGCCGAAGTCCCTTATTTTCCGTTTAGTTTTTTTCGTGTGATTGGCGGGTCCCTGGCCTAGGAGGAATCCTGGTAAACCCTGAACGTGTGAGTATATGTGAATCACAAAGGTCAATGTTTTCGAGCATACCTGAGTGATTGAGTGACTGTGTATTCACGTAAGTTGTTTTGTTTCTTTACATCCTTTAATAATTTTCATTTATCTGTGTGATTGACGGGTCACTGACATAGGAGTGATCCTTGCAAACCCTGGATGTGTGTGTGAATGTGATTCACGAGAGTGAAAGTTATTTCATAACTCACCCTAGTGATGGAGTGGTTGTACGTTTTTTTTAAATTATTTGTTTCGAATTTGTGTGTGTTTGTGTGGGGCGTTTTTTTATTTTATTTTATTATTATTTATTAAAATTTATTATTATTATTTTATTTATTATTATTATTTTTTATTATTTAGTGCCATTCAAATTTACGGTTCCGGTATTTTTTGTTTACACAAATATAATAACCTTTTGAATTAATTTCCCCAGGAATGCTATACAGTTTTGGTTCAGAGCGGGCCTAGGGACCCATGGAGTTATTTTGTGACTTTGCGGGCCCGTTTGCCGGACCCGGCCCACCATTATTGTCTTAAAATGTTCAAAACGTGGTCTTGGTATCCCCATTGACTACTCGACCATGTTTAAGATGAAAAAAAATATGCCCGGATCACAAATTTTTTTTGCAACTTTGCGGGCGCGTTTTCCGAAATCGGCACACTATTATCATCTTAAAGAGGTCAAAGCGAGATCTTGGCATCCCCATTGACTATTCAGCCGAGTTTAAGACGAAAAAAAAACGTCCGATTCGCAATTTTTTTTGCAACTTTGCGGGCCCAGTTACCAGAATCGGCGCACCAAAATCGTCTTAAATTAGTCAAAACGTGGCCTTGGCATCCCATCTGGCTAGGTTTAAGACGAAAAAAATGCCCGATTCGCAAATTTTTCATCCCCCCCTCCGGGGAAAGACAACTGGTAACTTGTCAGACTTGCCTCTTTGCCTCTTTTGTACTCTGCTAGGTATCATCTTTAAATTTGAGCAAATCTTACAAGTGTAAATATCAGGTTCACAGCAGATCACAAGCTCCCGTACTAGTAATTTTGGTCCTCCTCCCACCTTATTTTATGGTCCTTGTTGAGGCTATGATCCGCCACTGCTGATTTCTCCATATGCCCCAGTCTGAGATGCCTCTGATGTTCTTTCAACCTTTCTTCAGTTCTCTTTTGCCAGTAGATGAGTGAATAACCTGACAATGTTTTCGAATATCTATATCTAGGATTCGGGCCAAGAGAATATTTTAAAAGTTTAGCAATAAGCTTTTCTATCATAGAGACAAATAACAGCAGGATATTAGATTTCCAAGAAATGCGTTCTAATTATAGTCTTGTTAAAATAAAGAGTGCTGACATTCAAGCA
This sequence comes from Hetaerina titia, assembly GCA_037158775.1. Taxonomy (NCBI): domain Eukaryota; kingdom Metazoa; phylum Arthropoda; class Insecta; order Odonata; family Calopterygidae; genus Hetaerina; species Hetaerina titia. The sequence goes on along the minus strand of CM073770.1, from coordinate 118,745,597 downwards.
GCATTGAATATTTTTTGTTCATTATAGTCTTCAAAACTTATATAGCCTTAAATGGGTCGCGGTAGTCCATGAGGGAGAGCGTTGGGGACTACTGACCGGAGGGCTCTGGTTCGATTCCCGGGCAAACCTCTCGGGGCACCTGCAGCTCCACCCAAGCTATGTGATTTTTCGGGTACCAGATCTTCCTGGGAAACCATAGCCGGCACATGGAAAGGAACTGGCCCTCCTACCCTGATGTGTGAATTTCACACGCCGTCGGGCTTAGTACTGGGTGAACTCTACCATCACATACCAAACCGACCTAAGGGTTAATTACTGTGTATTATTTATAGTCTTTATCTGGTAATAAATATCTGTAATAATCAATATTTTGTCAAATGGCTGTAATGCTGAGGTTGAAGTATATCGGGGTTAAAGTGTGCCTGAGGCATTTGCTGTGAAATCGATTAGATAGATTTAAATCAATTTTAGACAATTGTCTCGGCCATTCTTCACAGAAATGTACATTTGAAATTTGGATGCTCATCGGTAATAAGAACCCAACCTCGAAAGGTTTCTTGGTGTATTTTCCCAAATTTAATTAGAACTCTCTGTGCTACATGTACTCACTACAGCTATTAATGCCGATAGAAACACCGGGTTTATAAGAGAACGCCTTGGGAACTCGATAGCACAAGCTTTATTATGGAGACGCGGTTGCCCGCACAACCTTCGTCCTTTGGGGAGTAAAGAATAGAGGGGAGGGGAACGTGCCTCGGAGTTTCTGCTTCTTTTTTCCAATACGGTTCCCTGACAACCAATGCCACCGGCGACCTTGGCTTAGGAGGAAGTGGGAATTTAATACGCGTGGAGGGGAAGAGAGGTCTGAGGTGGGTGATGATCCTGAGGGAAATTCACTCCGGGGAAACCGATGTTTGCGTTGTCTCTCTCTTTTCTTTGGGTTTGAAGGTAAGCGCAGAACGTTGTTATAAAACGTTGCCGTAATCAGGCTGAAAAATCTCCCATATAGTGTCTTTTTTATGTTAATTTTTCTAAATCCTTGTATGGTAATAAGTTGATGGACTTAGTACGGAGACTCCCCGGAGTGCTGACTACCTGTCTATCTGCGAGTCTAATCGCTGCCGATAGTTTCGCTAGGGTTCTGGCTTTCGTCTCCAAGTCCATGTATCTACAACCAATCCTGCAATAACCTAAAGAACGAAGTATTTATGTTGTTGATGGACATGTATAGTTTCTCGTAGAAATAAAATGTCAGTTCATATTTAATGGGGTTCTCTAGGATAAAATAACGGGTAGTGTACGGCAAGTAAATAAAAGATCCTTATTTTTCGAGCGTTATTTGGAATTCCGTAAAATACTTATCAGACGCTTTTCCATAGTCGTATACAAAAATATTTTTGCACCTTATACATAACCCTTGCCTTGTTAGAGTTTAATATCAACAGTTTTTGCTTTTCATTCAAATATAATTCCAGATATTTCTATTTTGGGTGAGTCCATTGGAGTCAAAAATATATACTCTTTTGCGCATTGTCTTCGCAACCAGTAGCATTACAATTTTCAACTGCCCACTCTGCGAGATCAATGATCATGAAGTGTCCGTTCTGGATTTATATTCTGCCCCCGTTTCAAACTGAACTAAGTTCTTCGGAGTATGAACTCATTGAGCTTGCCACCGCTCGCATTCCTTTCCAAGTGCGGATAAGATGTTATGGCGACACAGAAGGAAGACGTGAGGGAAAAATTCCGAGAAACCTTGATACCCGGTTCCCTGCCGACCGAGTATCTCTCCGGGCGGGGGGTCACACCGGAGCAACGGGTCTCTATCCTGTATGGGGTCTGAATGAAGAAGTGGTGCTACAGTAATTTTTCAATTGATCAAGGGACTGTGGAATGTATTCGACTAAAGCAGTCTTAAAACCCTGAAATTTTCATCAATGCATTATGCCAGGGATCAAAGTCCAGAAAAATCATATATTCCATTGCAGAGATCAAAATCCACTGTCTGGCGGGAAGGGATTTTCCACTTTTCAAGTGTGGTCCGGTCACAAATTCTTCTGTTTTCAATCCTAGAATTAGTTGGGGGTAGTTTTAGTTCTCCAGACTTTACAGCTGCCTGTATTGTTTTTAACCTTTTAAGTGTAGGGTAGCTGAGGAAGCCTCAATCTTCCATGAGCTAGTCGATATTCTTCAATCTAGGCAAGCCTCTATTTTTTCCTTTCAGTCCCATTAATATTGTATTAAACTAACCTATATAAATACATACATATATATATATATATATATATATATATATATATATATATATATATATATATTCAGAATTCGTCCGGAAAATAAGTGTACTGATCTCAGGAAAAAAAATTTATTACACTTTTACATATCTTAAGCTAATATTCCTCAAAATAGGACCCTTGTCAGTCGATACACTTGTCCCAGCGGCGTTCCCATTCCTGGAACCCTCCCGCGAAGGCATCATCGGGAACCTCTCGAAGACACGTCGTCACGGCCTCTTTGACGGCGTCCAAAGTCCCGTATCGCGTTCCTTTCAAACTCCTCTTTATCTTCGGGAACAGAAAGAAGACCGGTGGTGCCAAATCCGGGCTGTAGGGCGGGTGCGGCAGCGTTGCCACGCCGTGCTTGGCCAAGAAGTCCGACACGACAAGCGCGGTGTGAGACGGCGCATTGTCGCTCAGGTTGTCAGTCATACGGTTGATCGCTGGCCGGACGCGGGCGACTCGTTTTCGAAGCCAGTCGAGCACTTGGACGTTAAATGCAGCATTTACAGTTTGTTGTTCAGGTACAAATTCGTAGTGCACGACTCCCCTTTTGTCAAAAAAGACAATGAGCATCATAAACTTATTTTCCGGACGAACCCTGTATATATATATTTTTTTTTATTCACACGCCGATGGGCTTAGTACGGGGTGAACTCTACAATCACCTACTAAACCGACATTCGGGTTGATTACTGTGTTTATGATTCATATATATTTATAAATATATATTATACGTATGTGGGTCGCGGTAGTTACACGTTATTTGTTAATAATTTCGACGGAATTTGGCTCCGTCTTCCTCGTTATTAACAAATAAAGTGTGAGTGTTCTTTTTATGTGCTCTTACATCGTTTTTTTGCTGTCCAAGTTTTTTTATTCAATACTTCCGTTTTACTTCGACGAAATCAAATATAATTATATATATTTATACATATATATATATATATATATATATTTTTTTTTGAGGGACAGCAGACTGATCCGCAACCTGTACATGTCTCACACTGCTCAGGTGCGAGTGGGGAACGGCGAGTCCGGATGGACAGTGTTAGGAAGAGGTGTAAGGCAGGGGTACCCATTGTCCCCGGTGCTGTTTAATATATATGTGGAGGAAATGAATAAGGAGGCTTTAGATGAGCTGGCGGTGGGAGTGAGGGTCGGAGGGGAATCCGTAAAATTGGTTAGGTTTGCTGATGACCAAGCATTAGTTGCTCAGTCAGCCAAGGGGTTGCAAGCATTGCTGAGTGAATTGGAGGTTCAGTGCGATAAATATGGGATGAGAATCAATATTAATAAAACAAAGGTTATGCGATTTTCCAGAAAGAAAAAGGCGAAGCTAAATATTTAAATAGGCGGGGAAAAAAAGGAGCAGGTAGAATAGTTTACATATCTCGAAAGTGTTTTGGACCAATGCGGTCAAAGTGGTAGTGACGTAAGGAGTAGAATTGCGCTAGGCAAGGAGGCTTTCTCAAGGAGGAGGGAGTTGATGACGGGGACGTTGAATACGGATATTAAGACAAGACTCGTAAAAACTCTGATATGGAGCGTAGCTATGTACGGCGCGGAAACGTGGTCACTGAAGCAGGAGGATAGACGTGGATTGGAGGCTTTTGAAATGTGGGTGTGGAGAAGAATGGAGAAGGTGAAATGGACCGAAAGGAAAACAAATGAGGAAGTACTGGAGAGGGTGGGTGAGGAGAGGGGTTTGTTGAGATAAATCCTATGGAGGCAGGAAAAATGGATGAAAGGCATATTGAGCGGTAGTGGAATGTTGAAGAAGGTAATAGAGGGGAGAATGTTGGGCAAGCGAGGAAAGGGCGGGAACAGGATAGGGATGTTGGACGGGATGAAGGGAGGAAAGAAGTACACAGAGATGAAGAGGGACCTGATGTAGATTAGGTTGCTGGATTGGGTTTTGTTTGGAGTTACAAAATGTTTATTTGATAGTTGTGTCCATCCTAAAACCTACATTAACCGGTAGATTACCTAATTAAAAAATATATATCCCATGAGGAGTTGCTAATCTCCCATCGGGTGCCTCCCCAGGTGGCGGATAGGGGAACGCTCACCAGATATGGCGGGTACTGGGGAAGTAAAACACCCAGGGCAGACCAAAATAGCAAAATCAGTAGTGCCTGTTACCATAGCGGTTGGCTACAAAAGGCGTCTGTTCCACATGTAAGTGGCGGCCTGAAATACAGCTCTAAGCTAAATGCTTGAGTTAAACAGCAATAAGGGGTTCCAGTAACTCCTTCCCATATGTCGCACCCAAGGCATGATGGTAAACGCTAAATGGAAAACTACTCCAATGGGTAACCAATCCTCCACCGCTGAAAACAACAGTGCAAGTGGGCCATCGGATTCTGGAGATCCCACAACATCATGTAATGAAGAGTCAGAGCTTCCCGGGACGTCCAAGATAAAACCAAAGATGAAACACATACTGGGGACACCGAACATTAACACACTCCGTAAAACTGGTAAACTAAAACAACAAACTGACACACTGAAATGTCGCAAAATTATCATCCCAGCACTCCAAGAAACAAGATACCTAGATGAGAATGCAATAGAATCGGGAGGGTGTAGAATTTATAAAGGCAAAATGGCAGTCAGGAACTCAAAAAATGCCACAATGTTAGGTACAGCCCCTATGGTGAAACAAAATCTAACATACTCTATTATATGCTTCACATCACCATCCGAACGGATCTCATTCCTCTCATTCAGATCAGATAATAACGGCTACACCATCATTAATGTTAATGCATCGATAAACCAATACAACAGAACTAACCTAGAAAAAGTAGAAGATTTTTGGGAATTATTAGAGAATGAAACATCAAAAATACCACAACACCATGTTAAAATTCTAGTAGGGGATTTCAATGCACAAGCTGTGAAGGAAAAAAAATTTCAAAGTAATAGTAGGGGACTACCCAGCACAACAAGAATAAACAATAATGGAGAAAGACTTTTTGATTTTTGTAAACAATTCGATCTAAGACTAATGTCGACTTTTTTTAGAAAACTGCCTAGGAAAAAGAGAACATGGAGTTCTCCAAATACTAGACAAGGTGAATACCAAATATACCACTTAGCAACAACTAAAGGAAGTTGTAAAAAAAATTATGGATGTTAGAGTGAGGAGGGGACTCAACATAGACTCGGACCACTACCTCACGGAAGATAAGACAAAATTTCAACCGAAAAAACCAAAACCGAGATTGAGGAGAGATATGAGAATTGACACAAAACTCCTAACACAAAAACAAAAAGATTTCACCAATAAAATTAACGTTCAGAAAGGGAAACTTAGGAGGAAATAAGAAGCAATGATGGAGGCAGCAAGATAGCTTGGAGAACCGCCATGAAGGCGGAAACACAGGTGGTGGAACGAGATATGTGACGAAGGGATAGACAAGAGACTAATAGCATGGAAAAGTTGGAACACCAGTAAGAAAAGAGAAGACTGGGAGAAATTCACAGAAGAAAGAAAGAGATCATCCAACACTATTAGAACTGAGAAAAGGAAGTATGATAACAACAGATTAAAAGAAATAGACACAGATAAAAAAAATAACACCAGGGATTTTTACAAGACCTTTAAAGAAGAAATAGTGGGATACCAACCACCAAGCTTACATTTTAAAGACAAAAATGGAAACCTGATAATGAACGACAAAGGAAACTGTCAATTGCTAGCAGACTATTTTGAGGAACTACTTAACCGTGAGGAACCCACAGAAAGGTTAGAGTTCCAGGAATAACAACAGATGAACACACCAACTGAACCACCAAGTCGAGAAGAAATAGATACGATCACAAATACCCTAAAGAACAATAAGTCACCAGTAGAAGATGGGATATGGGAAGCAGAGATGTGTAAATTAGGGGGAAACTGGCAAGGAAGAAAGTATATGGAATCATTCAAAATATTTGGTAAAAAGGAAATATACCAGACGATGGGAAACAAGCACTAATCTATCCACTCCACAAAAAAGGGGATAAAACTGGCACAAACAATTATAGCGGTATTTCCCTACTCCCAGTAACATATAAGATACAGTCTAAGGCGTTATTAAATAGAGTACAGGAACAAATAGGACACAGCATAGGAGAATACCAAGCAGGGTTTAGAAAGGGAAGATCATGTGCAGACCAAATTTTTAGCCTAAAGACCATATTAAGGATTAGAACTATGCAGAATAAGAATACAGTTGTCACCTTTGTGGACTTCAAGAAAGCGTATGACTCCCTAGACCGACCATAGAACATAGGTATTCAATATAACATAGGTTCCATAGAACAAACACTTATAGGTAACACTTTAAGAATAAAAATCCTAGGAGAACTTTCTGAACCATTTGAAGTCATGGACGGGGGTTCGACAGGGTGATAGACTCTCACCAATACTATTCAATTTAGAGCTTGACAAGATAATGAAAAAATGGGAAAGGATCTCAGGTTTTCCTGGCGTATGGCATTCAAGAAGTTTTCTCGGGTTTCCCACCGGGCCAGGTTGATGAAGTGCACCGACGTTTCGAAAGCTGACTCTGCCATCATCTTCACCCTGAAGACGATGGCAGAGTCAGCCTTCGAAACGTCGGTGCACTTCATCAACCTGACCCGGTGGGAAACCCGAGAAAACTTCTTGAAACCGGGAAAAACTTTAAAAGAGAGAAGAGTGAAAGGAATTAACATGGGGCAAGGGAAAGGAAGATCTGAAGTGAAATGCCTAGCCTTTGCCGACGACATAGCCTTGATAACACAAAACATTACAGACGCAAGAGTCATGCTGGAAACATTACACGAAATATCAGAAAAAAACAGGACTGAAGATCTGCTATGAGAAGACGGAATATATAGAACTTGGACACAATAGGGAGAAATACATGAAAACAAAGTATGGAAGAATCAAGAGAGTTGATAAATTTAAATATCTAGGAGAATATATTGAACTGAACGGATTAGAAAACACAACAAACAAACAACGATTAAAAAAACTGCAGCTGACTTACAGAATTACTCAAAATCATTACAATAAAGGAACAATATCTATCCAAGCCAAAATCAGGCATTACAACACAGTCATTATGCCCGAAGCTACATATGGATCGGAATGCCCAAAGATGAAGAAGAAAGGGGACCTGCGAGAACTGGAGAGGAAGGAAAGAAATATTTTGAGGAAAATCCTTGGACCATTGAAAAAATGAGGATCTATATAGGACTACCGAGAAAATCACGCATAAGATAAGAAAAAGAAGATTGAAACTCTATGGATACCTAAAGCAATTGGATGAAAATAGATTAACAAAAACAATATTTAACTATATTTCAAAATTAAAGCACACAATAGGATGGTTAGAGGAGACCAGGAGGGATGCGGGAAATATTGGAATAACGGGGGAAGTGGTTCACGGCAGGGAGAGGCGCAGAAAACTAATAGACAACACAAGATTTACTGAAGACCAACAAGCACAAAAAACAAAGAGGGTGTGGACCGAAGAACGACGACGAACAGTAGGGGATACAATGAAGAAGTCCTGGGAAGAAAGAAAGAAGAAAAACCAGATGTCTTGAGGTCATTGTGGTCTATAATAGGCCAAACTCAAAAAAATGTATGTATGTATATATATATATATATATATATATATATATATATATATATGACTGACCTGAAGAAGGCCTCGGAGTAGGCCGAAAGCTTAAATCATTTACAGTGTGAGTGTCCTTTTACGTGTTATCTGTTTTATTCTGTGTTCTATTGTGCCGTCCAAAAGTTATTTATGGATATATATATATATTATTTTCGCACATAGAAATAGACATATGAGGAAAGAGGATAGGAAAACACATAAAAGACCAACACATGAAAGTTGGGGAAGGCGGTTTTCCCCACCTTTCCTGTGTTGGTCTTCCTGCCCTTACCTCGCTTGCCCAACATTCTCCCCTCTATTACCCCCTTCAACATTCCACTACCGCTCAATACGCCTTTCATCCATTTTTCCTGCCTCCATAGGATTTCTCTCAACAAACACCTCTCCTCACCCATCATCTCTAGTACTTCCTCATTTGTTTTCCTTTCGATCCATTTCACCTTCTCCATTCTTCTCCACACCCACATTTCAAAAGCCTCCAATCTACGTCTATCCTCCTGCTTCAGTGACCACGTTTCCGCGCCGTACATAGCTACGCTCCATATCAGAGTTTTTACGAGTCTTGTCTTAACATCCCTACTCAACGTCCCCGTCATCAACTCCCTCCTCCTTGAGAAAGCCTCCTTGCCTAGCGCAATTCTTCTCCTTACGTCCCTACCACTTTGACCGTATTGGTCCAAAACACTTCCGAGATACGTAAACTGCTCTACCTGCTATATTTTTTCCCCGCCTATTTTAATATTTAGCTTAGCCTTTTTCTTTCTGGAAAATCGCATAACCTTTGTTTTAATAATATTGATTCTCATCCCATATTTATCGCACTGAACCTCTAATTCACTCAGCAATGCTTGCAACCCCTTGGCTGACTGAGCAACTAATGCTTGGTCATCAGCAAACCTAACCAATTTTACGGATTCCCCTCCGACCCTCACTCCCACCGCCAGCTCATCTAAAGCCTCCTTATTTATTTCCTCCACATATATATTAAACAGCACCGGTGACAATGGGCAACCCTGCCTTACACCTCTTCATAACACTGCTCATCCGGACTCTCCGTTCCCCACTCGCACCTGAGCAATCTGAGACAGGTACAGGATCCGTCTCCTGTCCCTCCAATCCATTCCTATTTTCTGCAATACACGCATTAATCTTTTCCAATTCACTCTATCAAAGGCTTTTTCGAAATCTACGAAACAGGCAAAAATGGCCTGATTGTATTCTATATTCCTCTCGATTAGTAATCTCATTGCTGCAATGGCATCAAGTGTACCTCTCCCCTTCCTAAGCCCAATCTGATCACCCCGTAAGTAATAATTTGCCTTACTCTCTATCCTTTTGTTGATGATCCTGAGAATAACTTTAGCTGCGTGGGATATCAAACTTATTGTTCTGTAATCCTCACATGACGAAGCCTTTGCCTTTTTTGGAATAGGAACTAACACCGATATCAAAAAATCTTCCGGCCAGATTCCTTCCTCATAGAAAATACGAATCAATCCATGTAGAGTCTTCTTTATCTCTTTTAATGCCCTTTCTATTTCATCGTCAAGTATGCCTGGACCTAAGCTATCTTCTTCTACGTCATGTTCCTTTTCTATGTCTAACCTTGTCGGCCTAAGTTTTTTACCATACAGTGTTTCTATATATTCCTTCCATCTCGCTTAGATTTTTCCTGGTTCGACTATTATCTTACCCCACTTATCTTTAACTGTTAGCACAGATTTTGCCTTCTTACTTCCCGATAATAACTTAACATTGCTGTATAGAGCACCAATTTCATCCTTCTTCTGTAAACTTTCCATATCCTCGCATTGCGTTTTCCACTATTCTTCTTTTGCTTTATTTGTGGCCCTTCTCAATTTATTGTTTAACTCTTTATACTTCATTTTGCCTAACTCTGTGTTAACAATTTTCCATCTTCTTCTCTCATCCATCTTTACAGTCATCTCATCCGTTATCCATGGTTTCCTTCTCATTTTCCCGTTAACGGTTCCTATTGTGTCTTTCGTGGCTTCCCATATCCGTTGCTTGATACATTCCAATCTTTCTTCGATAGTTCTCAGTTCTTTACCGTCATCCATCATTTTCTCTACAGCTTGCTGATATTCCTTCCTCGTTAATCCATTTAATGCCTCGAAATTCCATTTCCTAAACCGCCGCCCTTGCATTATCTTCTTGAAACGAACATTACATTTCATAACAACTAAATTGTGGTCAGAGTCCACATCCGCTACTGGGAAACTGTGCGAATTTATCACACTGTTCCTAAATTTGTGCCTAACCATAATATAATCTAACTGATACCTTTCTGAGTCACCTGGCATTTTCCATGTATACCTACGCCTTTTCTGGTGTCTATTTCATATGTTGGTGATGACTAACCCCTATCTTCTTCAGAACTCAATTGCTTTCTCCCCGCGTTCATTCCTCGTGCCTAACCTCGTCCTTATCCGGATAAGGAAATATTTTTACTTTCGTGATCTGCTCAAAAACCGCCTTCCCCACATGTCCTGTGTTCGCCTTTTATGTGTTTTCCTATCCCCTTTCCTTATACCTATTTCTTTTTGAATGAATATATATATATATATGGTATATGGTATATATATATGTATATGTATGTATATATGTGGTATATATATATATATAAGTTCGTCGGCTCTGCTTTAATCTCAACGACTAAAATTCCATCTGTTGCTTGCTCTATGTTGACTACGCTTCTTCCTACACCTTTATTTAACATTACGGCAACCCTCGCTAGCTCTCGTCCCCGCCGCTGTATATCATTCCATAAATTCACTATATATATATACTATACACATATATATACATACACTATATATATAAATATATATATATATATATATACATATATTATACATATATTGTATATATATATGTACGCATGTATGTATATATGTATGTATGTATATTATATTATCCCCACCTTTCCTGTGTTGGTCTTTTATGTGTTTTCCTATCCCATTTCCTTATATGTCTATTTCTATGTGCGAAAATAATATTTGTTCGCCGTATGGCGGAATTTTCAAGTTTGAATATATATATATATATATATATATATATATATATATATATATATATATATATATATATATATATATATTCAAACATTCAGTAATATATACATATATATATATATATATATAAACATATATTATTTTGTGACCTGCTCAAAACCGCCTTCCCCACCTTTCCTTTGTTGGTATTTTATGTTTTACTATCCCCTTTCCTTATATGTCTATTTCTATGTGCGAAAATAATATTTGTTCGCCGTATGGCGGGATTTTCGAGTTTGAATATATATACACACACACACACATATATATAAATATATACATACATAAATATAATTATAGGTCCGCTCTACGTATCTCTTCCCCCTCATTTAGAGTGCCCCGCACACGTGATTTTTCATCGATCCGCATATAGGCTTGCTCATTCTTTACCCATCCCACCCACGTGATATACTACATTTTTCGGTAACCCTACGTCCCATAAGCCACCCACTTTCTCTCCATCACCCCGAGTGTCCCCGACTCGCTTTCATAGAGAAAGCTGGCTCTCATGCTCGACGAAATCGTCATTGTATAATTACCAAGGGTATTTCGCTGGAAATTTCGGATTTGTAAAAGTCCTCATCCTGAATGCTGATACTGAGTGACTCAGTGGCGTAGCTAGAGCTAGATCCGCCCGGGACGAACCTTGAGCTTGATACTAACCCCCAAATATTTTCGTTTTACACTCAATTTGGGGTGCTTCACCCTCGTTCCCCGACCACATAATATGTGAAAAGCGCCGCCCGGGGCGGACCGACCCCCCAGCTACACTAGCGGATTAACTCGAAATCCTCTCACGGGCCGGAAGTTTGTAACACAGGGGATCCGTCGCCGTTCGAAGGTTGACCGATATATTCGTGATCCGCCTCTTAATCCGGATCATCATGCGAACCCTGAGCTATGTAAATTCAAATCATCAATCTCCTGACGGAGATATCGCCTTCCCTCGAGGAATTGTGGACGAAGGGAAACTGAGCACTTAGCTCGTAGGAAACGTTTCCTTAATGCTCAGCTCTCGAGGTTTCCCCGGCTGCTATGGCTGTTGTATTGACAGCGACGAGCTACCTTAGATGTGGCCCTGGCGAGGATGACACGTGGGTGGGGCGAAGGTGAGACTCCGCAGTTAAGGAAGCGAGGGCCGGCAGGATGAAGAGTTCTCGGGAAGTTTACAAGAGGTTTTGCCGGAAGGAGGAAGAAGAGGAGGGTGAGAGGCGTGTGGATGTTAAAATCGAAGGGAGCCGACTCACTTGGCGGTCGAGAAGGAAGAGAGAGGCCAAGGGGGGAGGGAGAGAGAGAGATGGAATGAGAGAGGGGAGGAAAGGTATAGAGGGAAAGACAGGAACGAGGAAAAAGGTAGCAAGACGGAGCGTTGCGAAGGAAGGGCTAATGCCTCAAAGCCGTGGATTCTTTGATCTGGGAACAGGTCTTTTATTCTAAGAATCCGGTCAGAGAGAGGTTGTGTATGCAGGAATTGAGAAAGGACGCGGCCGGCGGCGTCCAGACTAACTGGGGTAGAGGAAGGGAGGTGATGAATTCCAAACATCAGGGAAATTATCAGATTGATGATGATGAAGCCGTCATCAGATAATCGTTCTTGCGGGAGTTATTTTTTGGGGAGTTCGGCATAAAGTGCAAACCACAGGTTTGTCATATCTCATACTGTGATTCCCACCGCTATTTAATTTTTTTATTTGACTTTCGAACGGAATTCTTTTCACTAAATTATCGCACATATCTCGAATGGAAGTTGCGTGGGCTGGCTCTGCAATGCGTTGTTATTACGACTAAGTGTCGCGGCTGCAGACCGCTCTCTTCCACATGCACTTTAATCAATTTCGATGTGCTCCTTATTTCAATACCGAATATCTTTCCCAGAAATCATTCTTCATATCATCAGCATTTGAGCATGATATGCGAGGAGGTTTGCAGTTCACGGGCAATTATTGTCTGAAAGAAAATAATGAAATTTCAAAAAGTCGCGCTACTGGATGTCATGTTAACTCCGCAGTAAGAAGTAGTAAATGTACATGTGGCAACAAATATGGCTCAATATGAAGGGAGAGAGAGAGCAAAAAAATTGGGTAATTTTGAAAATTTTAGAGGTTTACGGCCACAGACTCTTGTGACAATGATGAATAACTATGATCCGTTCTTAATGAAATGTTATTACTGAGAAAGATAGTTATCATTATAATTGGACCTGGACTTTACAACGTAAAAACTGTGCAAACAGCCAAAGGGTTGTCATCAAAATATTCATAAATTACTACATCTACATAATACCCCGCAAGCCGCCGCAAGAGCGGGAGGGGGGGTTTAGGTCACCATCCAAAAAAGGAATAAAGAGAAACCGCATTCAAAACTAACACATACATGCAAACCCAAATCCACAGTAGTGCATACATTCATGGAAACATCCTATCATTTTACACGCATGCAAATACACATCTACCTCCCTTCACTCCACAAGCATGTAAGTACATATGCTTAATTGTAACAAATAATTATACTTTAGGATGCAATAAGAAATTTATCCAAGAACGTGCAAGCTAGATTTTAGTGAGTAGCAAAGCGAATTTCCACCACCACAAGAACGTGCAACATAAAACGCTCTCCTACCCAAGGTGAGGAATTTGGCCGAACGCTGCAGGGCTCCCCCACGGAGAGGGATGGAAGGGGAAATTTAGGGTACCAAAAGCAGAGCAATCAATACTGTAAAGAGCACTGCATTACTTAATGGCATTCCAATGTGGAATTGCGGGAAGAGTTTTGACAACAACACACAGAAGGTTAGTGAAATGGCATGCAATTGGGTATAACTAATTGTTACCTAGACGCTGAGGGTGACAAGTGGCATTTTTGTTATCTACGAGGGTAACCCTACAGCTGTTATCCCGTATTGTCCGTGGGAAGAAGGAGTCCATGAGTCTGCTAGTCCTGGCATCTATTTCCCGAATTTTGTACCCATGATCCAAGCGACCAATGTATGTTGGAGCGCGAATAATTTTCGAGACCTCGGTGCTGAAACATGCGGATCTGAATTTATTTAGTAAGTTTAACCTAGCATTGAGTCGTCTTTCTTCCAATGATTCCCATCCCAACTCCATAAGCATTTCAGTGACGCTTTTCGTTTTATCGTAACAGTTTTCCACGAAACGAGCTGCCCGGCTTTGGACATTCTCAATTTCCCGAATGAGGCCTTTTTCACACGGATCCCATACGCTACATGCATATTCTAAATGGGGCCTTACAAGAGCGTGATAACAACGTTCCTTGATCTTGGAGTCACTTCTGCCGACAATGCGTGTAACAAATCCCAATTTTTCATATGATTGCCCGCAGACTTTACGTATATGGGTCCCCCAAGTCTTCAGTGAATGTAACACCTAGGTATGTCACTGTATCAATTACTTCAAGGTCAACTCCAGCTAATTTGTAAACGAATCCCGTGGATCTTTTAAAGAAATTTACCACCGAACATTTATTAAGATTTAAAGGCAATCCCATTTTGAACACCATTCATTAATGCGATCTAAATCACGTGCTAGAATTAAACGATCCTCATTCCCAGATATCTCCCGATAAATCACTGTGTCATCCGCGAACATCCTTATCTTACTTTTCACTTGGCGTTTCAATCGTTAGCAAACATCAAGAATAGTAACGGTCCGATAACACTTCCCTGAGGAACCCCCGAGGTGACTCGTACACTGTCCGAACTAGCGCCGTCAAGGACAACCCTCTGTTCCCGCTCTGAAAGGAAGTCTTCAACCCAATTTATTGCGCCCTTGTTTATGGATGAGTTTACCATGTGGAACCTTATCAAATGCCTTTTGAAAATCTAAAAAGATCGCATCCACTTGCCTACCACTTTCACCCGATTAAAGTAAGTCATGTGTGAATAATCCTAATTGGGTCTCGCATGAGCGGGTTTTACTGAACCCGTGTTAATTGTCACTTAAAAAGTTAATGTTATCAAGATATCTGATTAGGGAACTGACAATTATGTGCTCTAAAATTTTGCAACTTATAGAAGTGAGAGAAATGGGTCTGTAATTGCTGGGGTCCTCCCTGTCACCACTTATAAAAATAGGCGTTATTTGCGCGGTTTTCCAATTCTTAGGGACTTTGCACTCAGTGAGGGATTTGTTAAATATAAATTCGAGGTACGGGGCGATGTTAGGAGCTAAGTATTTTATCACCCTAGCTGGTATGTTTTCGGGACCCGGGGATTTGTTTGGTTTAATGTCTTTGAGCAATTTGACAATTCCTTGCTCGTCCGCTGATATTTTTGCCATGGGTTCAGTATATATTGTTTCTTGGGGATACGTGGTGGCTACATCGTTCGTGAAGACGCTCTGGAAGAATTCGTTTAGAATTTTGGCTTTACCCTCACTGTCTGTATGAATCTGTCTGTTTGTTACAATGCGTTAAGCAAGCCACGGTTTGTTGACCCCCATTTACTTCCCTAACATATGACCAGAAAGCTTTGGGGTCAGTTTCCAAATACTCCCAGAGTACTTTACATTTAAAGTCTTGTAAAGCGTATTGTGTTTTGGTTTCAATTTTAGAGGATCTATACTTGTCCAAAAGCTGTTTATTGTCCAAGGGTGATGAGTTCAAACCTGCTTTCTTTACCCTAGAGTGTAACATTCTCTGCTTTCGAAAGGGCTTTTTTAACGCCTTTGTTGTCCCATCTGGGGTCACGATTTGCTTTAACGTATTTTACAGGGATGAAATCTGTGATTCCTTTTTGCATTATTTTTACAAACTGTGTCCAAGTTTCTTCCACGGTGGCAAGACTTAAGCGCGTTTTGAAATCGTGTAGTGAAGAGTTTAAATGGCTGGCAAAAGTTTCAAAATCTGCTTTATGATAATTATAAATTTTTCTTTTTGGCTTAACATTCTTTTTTATTTCTACTTTCAAGTTGATAATAACTGATTTGCGGTCACTCATACCCTCGTCAGTTGATACTCTATTAATGCGTTCCGGTGTGTTCGTAAGAAATAAGCCCAATATGTTCTTTCCACGGGTGGGAGTTCGTACTGCTTGATGGAGCGAGTTTCTTTGAACCAATTTTAATATGAAGTTGCAAGATTCCCGATCATGGGTCCGAGATTTAACGCTATTGCTGCCCCAATCGATACCAGGGAGGTTAAAGTCACCACCAATTATGTTGACGCATTTATTATTTTTTCGTGTAAATTTATTTATTTGTTCATTTAGGGTATGAAGTGTTGAGTCTGGAGGTTTATAGAAAGATTCCAAATTAATGTTGGGTTGATTGGATCGCAGTATGGCGAACCAAACACTTTCTATGTTATTATTTTCAAATGCAAGTTGTCTGCTTTCAAGATTACTTTTCACAGCCACGAAAACTCCTCCTCCGGGTCTTGTACCTCTATCGTGTCGGTAAACTGTAAAATTTATTGGGAAAATTTCTTGGTCATTGATGTCATTACACAGCCAACTCTCTGTGCCTAATACTATATCAGCCGAATGACATAGGATTATGTGCTAAAGATGCGCTATTTTATTTTTGAGGCTTCTGCAATTTAATACAAGTATATTTAGATTATTTTTCTCTTGAAAAACGCCCTTATTTATTTCTGAACGTAATTTAGAACGCCTTTGTGGGGAAGTGCTTGTCAAATGTCTTTCTACGTCAATGCCAGGGTTGTCGGTTACTTTTACATGTTTAATAATTATATTAACTTCGCTAGCCCCAGAAGTTACGGACCCACTAACTGACCTACCCTCTATCCTAAAAAAGACCTACAGTGGTCGAGTAACGTATCTGCAAAAGTATCAAATCCGCATCTTACAGCCGGTCGAGATTTATTTACGTTTGGGTGATTCTAAGCGTCGAAAACCGTCACTATTTGGCTTCGTTCACCTTCGGCCATTATTTATTTGATTGCGGGAACATGAATTAAAAATGATACATAAATGACTCATTAAAATCAGTATTACGAAATTGCATGAGTTAATGACGTTTAAAGATTTATATGACGAATACTATAACACATTCGTCCATATCCCAAACGTCAAATTTATTAACGATGCTTGCACGCAGTTGCCTTGAGAATACTCACATGCTTGTGCTGTATGTACCAAGTAGTTGCCTTGCCTTTGAAACAATTTGTTCTTCTTCATAAGGTGTTAATCCTATAGACAATATTGACCTTTTGAGGAACTCTATCCCGATATTTTGGTAAACTAGGTGTCTATCAACAGGAGTGAGAGAGAGACACCAGAGAAAGGAGGAGCAACGAAGTACTGCCCGCGGTTAAGTTGACTCAAACTCACAGCCAATAGATCACATTCTCTTTGTTTCAATTTGTTACTCTCTCATGCATATCTGACCATGGAGCATCTCATCATATACTTGTATGCAGTAAATCTGGAATTTGTCTATGATAAAAGTTGACTATTGTCTATGATAAAAATTGATTATGATAAAAGTTTGCACTTAAAAATTGAGCTGGAAATTATGCGAAAAGTAGACAGGCATTTAGGAAACTTGCTAGGAATATTAACATTCACCTTTCAAATCGGATCACTGTTAGCAAGTCTTCACCAATAACTCGAAACGCTGCATTCCACATTGAAACGCGATTTCCTCATGATTAAAAATTAGTCAAATATTTAAAAACATCTGGGATCGCATAAGCCGTGACATATGCTAAAGTTACGATAACGTTGAAAAAGTAGTACGTCCACCTTCATTCCCTTGTGTAACTAATCGTTTTAAAAACTTGGAATTGAGAGTCAATGTTTACTATCACTAATAAAGAATATTTGCATAATAACCTAATGGAAATTAATACGATATTATATCAAGATTTAATCTGGATCTGTAAAGAAGTTTTTACAAAGGCAATGCAGAGTTCTACATGAAAAGTTATCCTTTAAGTTTTTCTATGTGTGAATTATATGATTATATGAATTACTCCTGTTTACATGTACAAATTTTTAACGATGTTAATATTCTTCAGTTAATTAAAATCTTGTAAATTATGAAATTTCTAAAGCATAAAAACCATAAGTTTTGAAATACCCATTCCACAGTCTGAATTTTACATAATATTGATTTATTTTTTCAGTGGCACCCAAAAAACTGAACTCTATATCTACTCAATACCCCGCAAGCCACCGCAAGGGCGTGTGGCGGGGGGTGTTAGGGCACCACCCGTAATTTAGAAAAAAAAACCGAATGCGGAAGCCACAAATTTATAGCCCACAAACCAAACATGGTAAACATTCATGCAAGAACCCTTTCGCCCCAACCCTTTCACACGCATGCAAACCCACAAACTACCAACAAACAAACACATGCACAATCTTTGAATGTTTAATTTTGTTCCGACTTGTAACTTAAATGTTTTTAATATTTCTAAATGGACTTCGGTTTCTTACAATTATGATTTCTGATTGTTTTGGGGAAGAATGAGTATTTGAATCTATCTGCATTGAAATCTATCTCCCTTATTTTATACTTGTGGTCTGATCTACTTAAGTAGTGTGGGGCCATTGTAATTCCTTTTGTGTCATCGTTAAACTCGCTGGTTCTGAATCTCTCTAAAAGTCTCACTTGTTCTCTTCGTATTTCAAGGGGCTCCCTGCCTAAATCATCTAAGAGACCTGTTACACTTGTGCTCTTGTCATATATATTTTTCACGAATCTGGCGGATTTTCTCTGGACTTTTTCTTTTTGCCAGATTTTCTCCCAAGGATCCCAAATACGTTCGGCATTTTCCAAATGTGGTCTAACTAGAGAAAAATAACACCAATCTGCAACTTTCTCATTACATTTCCCCACCACCCGTTTAATGAAGCCCAATATCTTTAAGGCGTACCCGCATATTGATATGTGCTCCCCATGAAAGGCGTGGTGTTAGAACTACCCCCAAATATTTTACTTGTTTGGCCGTAGTTAGTACTGAACCTGTTCGCCACTTCCTTTGTTCCAAAATTTCAAAATTGCGCATTTGTCTATATTAAGCATTAATCCCCATTTCTTGCACCGATCCGAGATTGTGTCTAAGTCTCTAGAGAGTAGCTCGCGATCTAGTTGGCTCCTTATTTCCCTGTATACCACCGTGTCATCAGCAAATAACCTGAGATTACTAATAACGTGTGCACTTAAGTCATTTATGCATATTAAGAATAGAAAAGGCCCTATTACACTTCTCTGGGGGAAAGGAAAGAGATATAACTTCCCGAAGTTACATCTCTTTCCTTTGAGCACAACCCATCGATGACAACCATTTGTTTGGGATTTGTCAAGAAGTCTCTAATCCAATAAATAATTTTCTCATTGATTCCATAGCATCTAAGTTTTTGTAACAATTTATTGTTGGGATTTTTTCAAAGACCTTTTTGAAATCTAGGAATACTGCATCGACTTGTGTGTTGTTTTCTCCCGATCTAAGTATATCGTGAATGAAAAAACCTAATTGTGTTTCGCAAGATCTGCTCTTCCTATATCCGTGCTGGTTGTGGCCTAGTATTTTCCTACTATCAATAAACCTCATCAATTGATTAAACAATTTTTAAGTGATCGTGTCCAAACAGTCGTCCTGGACGGTGTATCATCCGATACTGTCAAGGTCACGTCGGGGGTACCACAAGGAAGTGTCATAGGTCCCCTCCTTTTCCTTATTTACATAAATGACCTCAGTACCGTAGTTAATAGCAAGCTCCGTCTTTTCGCCGATGATGCAGTAATTTATGGGGACATCCGAAGTCACGAAGACAGAGTCGTGTTAGCCAACGACCTAGATGCAATTCAAAATTGGTGCGATACATGGCAATTGGAATTGAATTTAAAAAAATGCGTAGTAATACATTTTTGGGAAAAGAGTAATTCCCTCCCTTATAGTTACAAAGTGAAACAAACCAATATCGAGAGGGTAGATTCCTTTAAATACTTGGGTGTAACAATTACTCACGATCTGTCCTGGGGAAAACACATACGAGAAATATGCGGTCGTGCTAATAAAAAATTGGGATTTGTGAAAAGAGTGCTAGGTAAATGCGACGAAAAGGTGAAAGAACGATGTTTCCTTGCCTTGGTCAGGCCCCACCTAGAGTATGCTGCCAGTATATGGGATCCTCATAACATAAATTTGGTTTCGGAATTAGATCGAGTTCAGCGGAGGGGGGCTAGATTTGTCAAACATTGTTATGACCAACTCAGCAGCGTATCCACTTTGCTAGACAATTTAGGTTGGGATTCTCTTACACAGCGGCGTTTCCAATATAGATTAAACTTATTAAAAACATTTAAAGATGGGCCCTTTTCCGATGACATCAAGGATATAATACGAACCCCAACGTATTACGGTCGAAGGGATCACGAACATAAGACTAGAGAGATAGACTGCAAGACTGACAGGTTTAAAATGTCATTTTTTCCAAGAACGATAAGGGACCAGAATGCTCGTAGTCGAAATTCTCCAGGACTTAGTTCATTACAATAAGTATTAACGTACAGGTTAGGGACTTCGCGAGGATGTGTATACATGTGTGTATGTATGTATGTATATATATATATGTATGTGTGTATATATATATATTTTTTCCCTACAGGTTCCCCCCACCTTTCCTCACCTAACTCCCAACCCCCTCAACCCTTACCCTTCCCTCATGGTGCTACACCCCCTGCCACACACCTTTTTGGTGGCTCGCAGGGTACTTATGTAGATGTAGATGTATGTTACTGATATTAATGTGTTCTAATATTTTACAAGAGGTCGATGTCAAAGAAATGGGTCGGTAATTGGTTGGTTTATCCCTATTCCCGCCATTATAAATGGGAGTTATATTGACTGGCTTCCAGTCGCGAGGAACTGAGCTATCTTCTATCGATTTTAGGAAAACAATTTCTAAAAAAGGGGCAATGTCTTCAGATAATTCCTTTTATATTCTAGCGGGTATTTCTTCCGGACCAGGTGATTTGTTTGGTTTGATGCTACGTAGTAGATGTTCTATTCCATTCTTGGTCAGTGTTATGTCGCTCATGTGTTACCCGGGTGGGTGTGGAGGATCGTTTGGTGGGTTTATGTCTTTATTGTAGACGCTCTGGAAACACTTGTTTAAAATGTTTGCTTTTTTCGTAGTGATGTGCGCATGATACTTTTTGTTTTACTACGAAATTCTTTATGTTCCTGTTTTGATGTATTCACATAAACAACATCGTCACTTTTTAAACTCTTTTTAAAATTTTACTGTAGCCTTCGTTGCTTTCTTAATGCCGATCTTATTTCCCCGTTGTACCATCTAGGTTCCCTATTGTCGCATTTAAGTCTGGATGGGATGTATGTCTTCATTCGTTCGCGCAAAATATTTAAGAAATAATTCCAGCTGTTCTCTGTATCGGTTGTCAGTGTTTTTGTCTTGTATTCTGGCAATTCTTTTTTCAAATATAGCTCGTAGTCTGTTAAAATTCGCCTTGTTGAATAGGTATATTTTACGCTTTTCTTTGTTAATTTTCACGAACACGAATAGTCCAAGTCAAGGCAAAATTTAACATAAAAAACAGAAGCCTTCGAAAGTTAGAGCAGGAGGTGGTTGATGAAGATAAATAGATGACGGGAAATGAAAAATGTGTAAGGAAAAGTAGTGGAGGAAAAGATGGTATTCACTACGATGAGGAACAGAAGAGCCAAATGGATTGGGCGCACCTTACGGAGTAATGGATTTGTTTGGAATATAATGAAAGGGAAGACCCACGGGAATACCAATGTGAAAATGTGTCGGCCAAATACATTAGTAAAAACGGATTTTTGACGGAAGATCGGTCAGTGAGTGAATTTAGCATTTTAGGAGGGTGGCGTGTACCACTCATTGGATGGACGAGCATTCCAATGTAACAGAGCATTGATAAAATTCCAATGCAAGCATTGATATTAATTTCTTTTCCACGTATAATCCCGGAAAAGAATAATAGGTGGGGGGATTGCAGTAAGCCAGTCGTAAAAGACAACTTCTTTTATTTGGTGGTAATTCTCACCAATACTACGTATTCGCCAGTCATTGCGTGAATAGCATGAGTAAATATTCAAGCTTGCCTTTCTCAAGGTTATGCTCTGTGTTCAAATGCTTCGTTAATCATAGTAGTACGGTAGTATTTTTTTATTGGAGGTGACCGACAGCTAAGGTCATTGGCGCCATTAGGGATGGGTGGGAAAGGAGGATGGGTGGACAGAATCCCGGCGTCGCCATTAGCCTACTCTTAACGAAAGGTCCCAAGGGTTCCAAAGTTTAACGTCCCATCCGACGGACGGTGAACTCACAAATAACCTCAAGTAGGTTACATTTTCTCCTTGTTTTTCTTTTGTAAACACTTCATTGTTCGATTGAATGAATATCATTTGATACTGTTTTTTTCCGTTTGGTTGCAGGTTTACCATTGTGTTTATCCCAAAATAAGACATTTAATATACTTCTGAGATATTAATGAGTAAGTGGATACACTTTGTGACCAACTAGAGCATCGTCTCGGAAACTTACCAGGGCCAAAAAGGTTTGATGGGGTGCGGGGAGTATGCCTTTGAAGGCGCTTTTAGAAGTATTTTTCGTGAGATAGACCATTTCCAGAAACCTTTCCACTCGGAGTCAATTCCCTGGTTTTCCGCATCAGATAGATTGTTTCCCCACCTGGGCACTTCAGGAAACCTGCGTCAGTAATACAAACACACACGTATAATAAATACAGTAATACAAACACACACACACGTAGTGTTCAGTGTGAGGTAACTTCCCTTCAATTTAGCCAAGTGCATACTAAACTTGCTAGCAATCACAAGGAATGAACACACTTAAGTACTTTTAGCCGTGTATATAATTAATTCCCCTGTGAATATACAAGGTCTGCCCCAAAAGAAGTATGACTTCATTTTTCCCTGACGGACCGGGGAGTCGCAGGAGAGGCTGGAGGTCGGTAGCAGTTGGCTCCCAGCCTTCGCGGAGTGCATATGATTTATTTGCGAAACCTCAAAACGTGACCTTGTTACACTCCGTCATGAACCGTTTATTTGAACAATGGTATGCCATCCAATTTTGTGTCAAATTGGGAAAAACCGGGAAAAAGACTCATGACACGCTCAATATAGCCTATGGTGATAACGCCATAGATAGTTCGCATGTTTTTGAGTGACCAAGTTGTTTCGGGAGGGTAGAGAAAATGTGGAATATGCCGAACGATCAGGACGATCTTCGACCTCAAAAGGTGACGAAAATCTTGCAAGAATGAAGGCTTTGTTGGACAGGGATCGCTGTTTAAGTGTTCGTATGGTTTCTGATGAACTTGACATCCCTAATTGTGATGGGCATCGACTTCTGAGCGAAAACATGGGGCATGAGAAAGACGTGTGTGAAGTTGGCGCCGGGAGTGCTCTCGGACGAACAAAAGGAAACTCGCACACGGATCTGCCAAGAGCTTATCGACCACATGAGTGAGGACCCTAGAGCCCTGGCGTTGCCTCACCAGACTGTTTCCTCTTTCCCCGACTCAAATCCGTGCTGAAAAACGTCACCACGGCCCGGTGGAAACCTCACAAACGGTAGTAACGAGGGAGTTAAGCAGCATTCCAGGCGCGGTTTCCAAAACGCGTACGAGGCGTGAAAAACCCGCTGGAAGCGGTGTGTGGACTCACAAGGGTGCTTATTCAAAAGCTTATGATTAAATGTATTAATTCTGGCAATAAATATTTTTTATCGACTCAGTCTTACTACTTTTAGAACCGACCTTGTATCACGGCATGGTACAACAAATAATAAGCTACTCAACTTTAAGACTGTCATTTTTATGAAAACGGTCCAATTTTTATTTGAATTTTTTGTCAAACATTTACATAGCTGAATGTGCAAAATTTCGTATTATTAGCAGGATATACTAGCATAGACGTATATAAGCAATACTAGAACATAAATGTAATCTACCAGGTTGAAAGAAACATATCTAGTAGATCCGAAGGTAAACATACAATTGTTGTATGAGATAACATTGAGGCAGTCTAAGAAATTATCACTCGGGAGGTAGATAATTAACTGTCACTGTCGTACCTTTTCACCATATGAGGGAATAAAGGAAATAATAGGTAAAAAGATGACGTGGGGAGTTGCGGCAGCCTATTGGTCCTGCAATTGATAACACAGGCCAAAAAAAAAATTTGGTGCGGGAATCTTTGTGATGATTTTAACTATATTTGTAGAGCTGAATCCAAACATGAAATCCGTTTTTATTTAACAGCTCTACTTTTTTAGATATGGCACATCTTACGATTAGTTGTTTTAATATTTGATATATTCCGGAAAATAATTTTCAAAGTTAAATAAATCTATAAGTATACTAATTTATAACCACTCCGAGGTGTTCCTTTTATTTTCAATAAACTGTCAATAAGTTTTATGTATATTTCTATATTGTAGGCCAATGAAATTAAAAAACAAAAATCGTTTGTATCGACTTCGGTAAAAGATGGCGAAATTAGTTCATAAGGTATCCGTTAGATGGCATCCACGTTTTCTGTTCTCTTGACAGCCATTTTTGTTTCATTAGTTGCCCTTGGCTATTCGGAGCAGGTGGACGGACTTTACTTCAAAGTGTAACTTTTTGTAAAACATCATATAAAAATGAGCTCAAGTCGAAGATGCTGTGTTAATGATCCTGATGTGTTTTGTTACGTTTGTGGGGAATATATGGTAAAAGAAAATAGGAAAAATGTTACAGACTTTGTGAAACGTGCATATTTGGGAAATTTTGGTGTTAAGCTCGGTGACCAAGATAAAACATGGGCACCGCATTTTGTGTGTAACACATGTACTGAACATCTGCGGCAATGGACAACAGGACAAAGAAAAAGTCTAAAATTTGGTGTACCAATGGTGTGGAGAGAACCTGTGAACCATATTGACGACTGTTATTTTTGCATAGTAAATGTTTCGGGAATTAATCGAAAAAATCGCCACAAGTGGACATATCCAGATTTGCCTTCAGCTAGACGCCCGGTACCCCATTCATAAGAAATACCGATCCCCATATTTCAGACGTTACCAGATATATCTAAGGAAGAATTTGAGTTATTTGAAAACATTTCTCATTCTATTGGCGATAGTGGCAGTGACTACGAGGGGGTATCAACAATTCATCAACTATTTAATCAAGATGAACTAAGCGACCTTGCTAGAGAACTGAACTTATCGAAGGAAGCACCCGAACTACTAGCATCAAGACTGCATGAAAAGAATTTACTGCAACCCGGTACAAAAATAAGTTTTTATCGCGCAAGGGAAAAGGATATGCTACCCTTCTTTACTCAAGAAGACAATCTTACATTTTGTTTAGACGTTAAGGGTCTTTTGGAAAAAATGGGACTACTATCACAATATGATGCTAGTGATTGGCGTTTGTTTATTGATAGCTCCAAGCGTAGTTTAAAATGTGTACTTCTTCGCAATGGTAACAGGTTTGGCGCAATACCAATCGCTCATTCAACTAAAATGAAAGAAGAATACGATACAATAGCATTGGTCTTACAGAATATAAAATACCAGGAACATCGCTGGGTGATTTGTGTAGATTTAAAAATGGTGAACTTTCTTCTTGGGCAGCAAAGTGGTTACACAAAATATCCTTGTTTCTTGTGCCTCTGGGATAGCAGGGACAGACAAAGCCACTGGATTAAGAAGGAGTGGCCTAAGAGAGAAAACTTGTTTGTTGGGAAAGAAAACATCATTGCTGAATCTTTAGTTGAAAGAGAGAAAATCATCTTACCGCCTCTACGTATTAAACTAGGCCTAATGAAGCAATTTGTAAAGGTTCTTGACAAGGATTGACCATGCTTCGGCTACTTAAGACTAAAGATGCCCCATATAAGTATTGAAAAACTTAAAGCTGGTATTTTTGAGGGGCCACAAATCAGACAACTTACAAAGGATCCTGCTTTTGTCGAGTCAATGAATGAGACTGAAACAATTATTTGGATGTCATTTCTTGTGGTCATAAAAATTTTTCTAGGAAATCACAAAAGTGAAAATTATGTTGAGCTGGTAAACATTATGCCCAGTAACTTCAAATCACTTGGATGTAATATGAGCACAAAAGTTCACTACCTACACAGCCACTTAGACAATTTTCTTGGAAATTTAGGAGACACAAGTGAAGAACAAGGTGAAAGATTTCACCAGGATATAAAAACAATGGAAGCTCGCTACCAAGGAAGATGGGATAACCATATGATGGCAGATTACTGCTGGTGCTTAACACGTGACTGTTTGAATAAAGTGCACTCCAGAAAATCGCGCAAAAGAAGCTTCCGATGTGTTGAGTGAAGTTTTTATGTATTTTTTTCTTTTCAATTTGTTTTATTAGAGCAAAAAATTTTAGTATTTGTGTTCAATTGTATTGTAAAATTCTGTTATGTTTGTGGGTGATTTAACAGCCCTAGAAATAAATCAAGTCTTTATATTTAGTGAGTTTTATTATTAATATAATATTCCCATATCATCATGTAGAAGATTTTTTACGTAAGTAACAACATATCTATATCTTGAAAACTATAGCTGATAGGAAAAAACTAGTGTCATAATTGGATTCAGCACCCCAATTGTTCTTTAAATCAGCATTAAAAGCTCCGGCACCAAAACCACTGTTGGCCTGTGTAACCTAGACGTTTCGACATACGATACATGTATCTGTGATTGAGCCTTATGCCACTTGAAATGATGACCTGACAAATTAGAGCAAATATTTATACAAGTTTTTAAACGTTTGTTTGAGGCAGTGCGTAAGGTATGGAAAGTTTTTTACACAATATTTGTTGCAATTTCGATTCAATAATTGTGAACAATATAGTTTCTGTTAATCATGTCTTTAGCCTTGAAAAGACCATTAACATACGAGTGTGTTTAAATTAGATCTAAGGATTTTGGGAAATAATTAAAAACATTAATAGTTATTTGAAAATATTATAGTTCACAATATGCAGAACCACACGATAAAGTCTGCTAATAGTATGCTTTTTTTACGAGGGTGGTCCCATGAGTACCCGGCCTGACCTAGAGATGGCGGTAGTTGTTAGAAAAATTACTCTATTATAAAGTACATCTACTTTATACCCCTCAAACCGCCGCTAGGGCGTGTGGCGGGGGGTGTCAGGTCACCACCCAAAAAAGGGAAAAAAGAAAAACCACATTCAAAACCAACACATACATGCCTGTACATGCAAGCCCAAATCCACAGTGGTGCATACATTCATAGAAATATCCTAATATTTTACATGCATGCAAATAATTACATCTACCTCTTTTCATGTTATTTATTACGCAATTTATAAAGAATATGTATCAAGTTTGAAAACGCCACGTTGTTTAGTATTTGTTTGGCAGCCATCAATAGTGAACGTTTTCAGTGAATTTGTGAAAATGGAGAAAATTGGTCATTGTTATGTGATACAATACTTTTATTTGAAAGGTCTCTGTCCAACCAATATAAAAGCTGAACTGGATTCTACTCTGGGTGAGTGAGTCTGCTCCTTCGTTTACAACAGTAAAACATTGGCTAGTAGAGTTTAAACGAGGCCATACCAGTCGTCAAGACAAGAATCGCATTGGACGACCAAATGAAGTGACGACTCCTGAAATGGTGAAGAAATGCCACAAAGTGATTCTGGATGATCGTCGACTGAAAGTACGCGAGCTAGCGGGCATAGTAGGTATTGACTATCTTGAAAAAGGATACGCTATCAACGGCGAGTAACATGCGAACTTATTGCAATGTTAGAGCGAAGAAATCAAGCAAAAGCGGCTGCATTTCGCTTAGAAGAAAGTGTTTGTTTAATCAATACAATGTACCAGCTCACAAATCCGTTATTACAATGGCCAAAATTCATAAATTAAAGTTTGTATTACTACCTCGTGCACCCTATTTGCTAGATTTAGCCTCCCGGATTATTTTCTGTTCGCAAACTTGAAACAATGGTTTGGTGGTCAAAGATTTTCCAACCGTGAAGAAGTGATGCCGGCAGTTAATGACTAATTTGAGGAGCAAGACAGTTCTTATTATAAAAAGGTTGTCAAAATTATTGAACATTGCTGGGAAAAGTCTATAGAGCTGAAAGGAGATAATGTTGAAAAATGAATACATTTTTTTCGAAAATTGTCGCGTTTTCTTTGTTGGGTCAGGTACTTCTGGGACCACGATCGTATATACTCATAAAGTCTCCTTAAAACGGGGACTGTAAGTCTTTGATCTATGATTCTCGTTGTGGCTACACTATTAAAAATATCATAACTGCTGCGGAAAAAAATATTTTCGAATTTTTTGTGTTCACAGTTCCTTGATTAGGAGAAACAATAAATACAGATTGAAATAGTCAAACGTATTTTTCTGTACAGGTGACTATTGTTGAACTTACGAACGAATAGTCCTCACCTTTTTCTACGGCCAGAGAAAAGCCTCAATAAAGCTAACAGTTTCAGGCTTAACTTTGTGGAATTCCTTCATAGTGAGGGTAAAAAAAAAATTTGCACTTCCACACACTTTTAATACGACACGACCATGGTTTCGATGCTGCGCACCAAGTTTTTTTTACCCTCACCATGAAGCCTCTACATTTATCGTCGTTATCAATAATGAAAGACTTTCGCTACTAAGAATAGGTTCTAAATTGAGTGATATTGATGATGAAATTCATAAAATTATGAAAGGAAGCAAATTACATGAGCAAAGCCGTCTCCGAGGAAAGATTTTATCATGCAACAACAAACCCGTTGGTTTGGACATAACTTACTAGGGGGCTTCGGTCATCTCTAACAATGACTCAAGAAACACTCTCTAGAGCACATGAGACCTACGACAAGAGTTGATTGGAACACGCCACCTACAGGACTTCATTTGGCGCTCTTCATAGTCTTCCTGACTAATTATAAACTTCAGTTCGTCGGACACTAACGTATCTATTTTCGGGTGAAATTTGACTGAAGATTGCCCAGCAAGTAATTTGAGGCCTTATTATATTAATTATACATTATTGCACGACTGAAAATAGATAATTGCACGCTCATGTCCAAATTGATACACTAATCTTTTCGCACGTAGTTACAGTGATTGAATTTCATGTTCCAAGACATCAAGGTGCTTCAAAGGCGTTACTTAATAGGATTACAATGGCCTTCTTCTTTATCATGGATAATTAAAAATTCTTTATTCGTGAACAAAAGTTGAAATAATACATCTTACATAAAATCCTCCCAGAACTCCACCCCGATCCATTCAACCTTAGTGGTTCCCACCGACCTACTTACGTAATTCGAAGTCAGCTCCTATTCTCATGATGCACAGACAAATTAGACACTAAAACCCCTCGTCGTTCTCTCCCCACCCAAAGGACCGTAATAAGATGGCTCGGGTCGGCAAAGTTGGTGAACCGATGGGCTAAGCGCATTTTGCTCCGCCGCAAATAGTATCTCCAAACAGCTTAATAGACTAAAGGATAGAAATATAAAGGAATTTTGTATTTTTTAAACCTAAATGAAAAGCGGTTATAAATTGTGATCTGCGAGTCCATTGCTTCTTTAATTCGTCATCAACCTTATTCGTAAATTTCATTTTCCGATAAAATCATACGGAGACTTTGAGTTAACATATTTTTCGAATATCTAATGGATGTTTATTAACTTTCACGTATGCTTGATAGACAAGAAAAGATTGGATGGCGAAATAAAATGAGGGAATTAACATTTTGCTAGCCGAGAGAAGATAAGAGAGCTGGTTGAGGATATCCGGAAAAATATGGAATCTACAAAAAGAAGAAAATTTCATCGTAGGTAGATAGTAAAATAAAAAGGCAGCCTAGACAACTTGAAGGACAAAGTAAACTGAAAGCAAATGACGGAAGTTAAATCTGGGAAAAAATTCAATCTGTAGTGTCATCCTTCATGCCATTATTAAGGGAACTGTTGCGGCATCTCCCGCAGTTTCTAGGAAAGAAATCCCACCAACATTACGTCATTATAAACTGGAGGGTAGAATACTTTACAGATATTTAAAATCTGCGACCTTATGTACATGAAGGAACAGCGGCCTCAGCGAAATATTTATTAAGAACTGCACTCATACCGGATTTAGGAAACACATTCGTGATATGAGTGGATTTGGATAAACTTTATTGATAAACAATAAGTAGGGTAAATTCGAACGATAAAACAGAGGATATGTTTCATTTCTCATTAGATGGGCTTCTTATTGTGCACATCTTGATCATTTGCGACCCAAGATTTGAAATCTGAAATAAACAAAATTCATACAAAAGGTGATGGTTGGGTTAAAAAATGGTGATGGATGTCATGTCAGAAAGACCCGAAAGTGTGGTGATGAGAGTTTGGACAAATTGGGATGGAACAGGAAGATTACTCGCACATTTAAACTTATGTTCCAAGGGCATGGGAGACTAAAACGAGAATTCGAGGAAAACGGATTTCGGCACAAACCAGTAAAAGGATTCACTCCTTATTCCTGCAATATATGCTCATAACAGTTGAGAACAGCAGGCAAGGCCATTCAAACTACTCGAAAATAAGATATTCAGTATTTTTGTTATTTATGCCATCATAATATCGCAAGTTTTACAACCTATCAAGCGTCCCTTGGGTACTTTGTAGTGTAAAATGTTAATGTGGATTTTTACCGCGTTCCTGCAATTCACTTGCGCTGTAATATCAGCAGGGTGTACACCACTTATATATTTTCTGTATTAATCGACAAACAATGATTTAACACACGTCAATGGAAAGTGAAAGCTAAAGTAACCGATCTTACTAAAAAGAGGTGTTTGCGACAGTTATCGGTGATCTACAGAGAAATATTTTCATTTAAGTTGGATATTTTTTAGGAATTCATAATTTTTTCACATTCGTCATATAATTTCCAAACATAATATAGACAGCATAACATTCCACATACATGTTCACCATAAAGGTAAAATATTACAGGCCCCATGATTGTGAGAACTCGACATTCCAGTCGATATTTGAATAAACACCCACGTATTGGCACACTCATTCATCAGGAAGACACCGATGAAAAAAAGAATGCTTTTCAAAAGTGAGCTTCAGCCTATTTTATTTGACGTCATACCTCTTTCATTCTTATTGGAAAACACTTCACCTTTATACGGATTGACGGTGACAGGAGATGAAACTTTCTTACACCCAATGAAGACGGCGTATCCGAGCGCAGACCCCTTGGTGGGGCAGATGAAAGAAGAGCAGAAGGATGGCGGGTTCCGCCGGGAGGACGTGGAGCATTGGATTTTGTTGTCAAGGGAACGAGGGAAACATCACATGCTCAGGAGGAATGCTTCTGACACCACCGTGCGAACGGCAAAGATGATTTACGGCCAGAAAGGAGTTGGCCTTGAACACGGGTCAACACGTGATGGCTGCCGATGAGCCCTTCCGAAGACACGATTCCTAACCAAGCCCATTACTCTTCGGTTGTCCGCCAAATTCTTCAGTAAGTAAACTTAGCCCTCAAATACTTCCCCCACCCCATCCTATTTTTCTCTCATAATAAAAAATATTCCGTTTGAATGGTGCCCGTTCTAGATTGTATTTTTTGCAAGATCCTTTCATGGGAAAATGTTTCTGGTCAAATACTAAGTAGCTTCCGAGCAAATCCAGAAGGTCATCCACTCTTAAATGCCATTATTAAGGGTACTCAGCCAATTGGTGGTAGAT
The DNA here is from genome assembly GCA_037158775.1 of Hetaerina titia. Classification (NCBI taxonomy): domain Eukaryota; kingdom Metazoa; phylum Arthropoda; class Insecta; order Odonata; family Calopterygidae; genus Hetaerina; species Hetaerina titia. The sequence goes on along the minus strand of CM073770.1, from coordinate 118,713,838 downwards.
TTTGAACGAAGTTCCCGAAACCTTTTATGCTACGTTAAGGATCTCTGAGGAATGTTGGCACAAGATAAGCAGCTTTTGCCTTTTAACATCATTTCCTTCCTCAATTCATTACACCTTCTACACCTCTTCATGCCATCGAAAATGCCACCTCCTTTCCGCCCACTTCTCTCCCGGTTACCCAAACACTCTCCATTCTATCAACAGACAAATATACAATATTCAAAACTCCTCCACCAAGCGCTTTTTTCCCTCTTTCAAATTTTAGCCCGCAAAGTTTTCTTCTCCTCCTAACGTACTTATCATTCCCTCTATTGGTATCCCTGTCTATTTGTACTTTTTGTACATTCCCATCCTAAATTAAAACTTTATATGAAAAACGTACACATTATAGCCATCCTCTTTCCTCGAAAATCTTTCCTTAGCTACGTCTCAGGAATCGTACATGGCTTTATCTGTTGCAGCAGTTGCTAGCAGGGTATTACATGCATGCAGATGAAGATCAGGTTTCGGAAACAGAATACTATTCTATAAATACTTTTTCATTAATCTTTTCTGCCCGCCTTAATTCAGAGTGTCTATCATCAATTCCCTCTTTTTTTTAAGTAAGAACTTTCTTTTCCATAACACCAACCGGAGTAATCAACCTGAAGGTTGGCTCGATAGGAGAAAGTACACCTCGTACTGAACATATACGCATACCTATACATCGTGTGCATTTAACGCAACACGGTAATGAGCCCCCTGTGCCCCATGCGGTTTCCGAGGAAGATCTGGCACCCGACAAACAACTAAGGTCGAGTAAAGATACTCATCATTCGGAATCGACCTTGGGCTCTACCGTCCCAGCACTCCACCCACTGGACGATCGTTCCCCCTTTTATCACAATTCATCCTAAAATAAAGTAACTCCTAGGGCCCTGTGATACAAATGTACCTACCCTAAGCATTACTCTTCATATAATATATCCCCCCAACAAGTTGCATCGTGACACACACTGAAGCTGTGTCGTACAGCTTCGGTAAAATACCACATCTTTCTGGGAAACTTTGTGGCATAGGCATGTCCAGCTGACCTCTTATCTTGGAGTAAGAATTTCATACATTCTTAAGATTAGTAAAGAGAGAATTCTCTTCTCATCCCTAAGAAATACTTTATTTTTGAATGGCGTGTTTTCGGTGAAATATTCAGCAATCAGCTCCAATTTCATCGTCGCACCATTCCCCACATTGAGCCTGATGTGCGCTTGACAGTGATTGTAATCCTTAAGTTGACAAACAATAGCTTTCTCATTCGCAAACCTATCTGATTTAAAGAGCTTTTCAAGTACTTAAATGGCAATCTCAAGATTTCCTATTCCTCGCCAACCATTTATATGGAAAATGCATTTAAAAACATGAGAGAACATGTGAAACCCTTGCAACTCTTTGTTACTCGATTAACACACTGCATCCTGATCCTCCACTCGCTAGCCTTAAACTGTCACCATGTTAATGATCAACTAGTAATAATAAACGAGGGTGGGGTTCACCTATTGTTAGGAGAAGGTGGAATCATATTGTCCACGTAGGACTGCCACTTATTTTCTCTATGCGCCCCGCCGTTTCCTAAAACGCTCGGGTACCATATATAGCATACCGGTTGTGTCTCAGCAGCAAGAGTCCAAAGGACTCACCCGAATTCGAAAATGCGCTCCCCCCAACTCCATGTCCATTATTAGGATTCGCTGGCCACTAATCTCAAATAGCACACTGAAATTGGAAAATATGAAACGAGATGTATTTTATTGAAATTTAAAGTTCCAATATTATTCATTGATTTGTAGAAAGAGTCAACGTTTCTGATGGGATAGCGACTATAGTTTTACAAATTTAAACGCCAAGGCTTTAGATCCTCCTCACGCCCTTGCGGCGGCTTGCGGGGTATTGAGTGGATGTAGATGAAGTATAATAACGTCGAAATAAATTCCCAACGGTAATTGCCCTTATTTATTGGTTCTCTGCCCATAAGTCTGCCTTGAAAAATCAAATGATGGAAAAGTTGAAATCAATTGTGGTAAATGGCCATAACTCAATCAAAACATCAAAACAAACTATTGACATTAGTACCACGGCTTGGTGATGGTGAGCGACATTAGATGGCCCAGGATGGAGATGGAGGAAAATGATAACAAAATCAAGGGAATAAAATATGAAGGCACACGGAGGTAAATTGAAAAATGAAGATGAAAAACTAACTGGAGTTGAACCCAAACCCAAAGATTCACACACACACACACTGTACTACCATACCAATTTCTGTCACAATTCACCTTAAGTGAAATGATGGCTGTTATTTTGTAATAACAGTACTGCACCTACCATATGTACAGGGTATGTATAACTGGGCGGTGAGATGGGTTAAAACGATCGCAGATTGATGTTCAGTGATGGCGAATCTTTTACCAGCACTTGATCCTAGTTCAAGTACTTTCGAAATATTTCAAGCTAATTTTTTATTCAATTTTTATTTAATAAGTTAACCGTCATTTTAAGATAACATGTATGCAGATGCGCACGCGTTTCTATTGAATCTATTACATTATTGAACAGTATATTGTTTTACGCACAGGGCAGAAGTTAACTGCTGTTCAGAACCATCCAAAACCAACCTTTAATAGGTAGAATACTTTGAATGAGAATATTTTTTACCTTCGTGCACATTAACGACGCATATACTACGCATTTGTCTCACTTTTATACCTGTACTACGTATTCGTGCCTCGGATTAATGACTAATTATTCCAACTATTGGTTGATAATCAAGTCTTGAGTTTATCGCCTCTGTTTAACTAATTTTATTTTGTTAGGTGGTGATTTAAGTTCACTTTCGCTTTATTTATGAGATATGTATTATTGATTTCCTTAAAGGTTAGGGTCTCAAAATATACTCCCTGTCCTTTGTATTCACAGATGTTTTCGTTGTATTATCAAATGAATATGGTTAATTAAATATCAAAACACCACAATTAGATTAAAATTGTGAAATTTCAGCAAAATCAAAAGGCCTGTCCTAACGGTGGCGTTTCAGGACATGTGATGAACTCATCTGCTAGCTGTACTTCATGCTGTCTGCTATGGGTTTATTTGCTGTCGTATACAGATTCATGTATTTTCTGCATCGTAGAATGAAAAAACCAAATGCTTTAAGTTATGACGAGGATAGACTTTTATTCACAAAAGTTGACCTTTTTAGGTGTGCCCTTGAAGTACTTTGTGCTATAAATGATAGAAACAGTGGTCCACAAAATCTTTTACTTTCCGACCAAGGTTTCCACTTAATCAGCCGTCATTTTTAAGGCTATATTGACAATGGCAGTTGATTCAGCCGAAGCCTGGATCGGAAAATTAAAGCAATGTGGACTAAGCGAAGTTTTTTTCATGTGTCCCTTAATTTAGCTTGCAATTTCTTTGGATTGTTCCTATCTAATTACGGTTCAGCTGAGACACGCACAGCGGATGGAATTCAGAGCTAAGAATGCCCTTTCACTCTTCAGTTGTCTTCTTCCCTCACGCCCAATCTATCGTGTTTTGGATTTCAACTTCTCCCCCAACCAACTACTCCATCACTATATCTTCCCTCAAACTCTCCTCCGAATTGAGACCCGCCCTCAAGCCGGGGAACATTATCCTGCTCTCATCCACTCTTCCTCCTTCAACCTTGCTGCCACCATTGTCAAGCTCTTGTCTCCCCTAAATCCCTCCTCGTCGCTTAAATCTGACGCCTTCGACCTCATCCCAGCCGACACTATTTATCTTAATGCATGTGCCAAAGCGCTCTTGTATCCTCGTCCTCCATCTCTCCCCACGCCTACCAATACATTTCCTCCGGACTTCCCAAAGTGGGTGTGGGGCCGGAGTCAGGAATTAGATAGTGTCTTCTTCCTTCTTCCAGAGATTTTGAGCGGCTTGAAGGTTATTATGTAGATGTAGAACCCGAATTCCTCGATATCCGGCCGAGTGCTTTAGTCATTTAAGTTAACGAGACACTTTGAAATCCAAGGGGCTAACGGGCATCACCACCAATACTCATGACATTGTACAATGGTAAATACGGTATCTCGTCTTACCGACTTGGAACTAAAAACCACTTATAATCTCGGAGTGTAAAAGGAAGGCACGGTAGGTTAGTTGGCGAAACCACTCGTTCTGATATAGATATACTTTTTAAATTTAAATTTGAAAAAATAAACAACAGTGGTCGCAGGCCGCATAAGAAGCCCGCATGCGGCCCGTAGATTATGCACCACCGGTTTATGGTCCCCGGTGCCTAATCCTTCATACCAAAAGGATATTCTATCTTTTCTATCCAATTTTGGTCCCGGAAACACACATCTTCTAAAAGTAAATCGTGAAAAAGAAGCAAATTTCGTCAATTTAGTCAAAAGACACCAGCCTTTCGGAGGCCTATAATTTCTCAACCAGGAAGTTCCAGGGCATTCCTAGTGCCACGCTTGGCTTTGAATGAGGTGATTTTCTTTATCCATTCCCTTCAGGGTAAGCAAATAATCCCTTATCTTGATGAAATGGGCCTCGGAAACTGCTTCACGACTTTGAGTTATTGCGCAATGGATTTGGAAATGTTTTTTGAATCCTCGAAGAAGGGATGGAAATGAATTCGTAGAACTTAAATTAAAATAATTTTTATGAGCAAAAGATATTCTGTGAATGTGATGCGTCTCTTATAACAGGCTAAAATTTTACTGTGCATTGAATTGTTCTTTTTCATCAAATAATGGTGCTTGTGAACATAATATTTGCTATACAACAATGTTCAGAGTGTAAAAATCATTCGCCTTGACTGGGAATCGAAATTTATTTTACGTTATAATTGAAATTCTAACTGACTATTGTCAAGAACTATATTACTTTGTACCATCGCGTATTTTTCGTTCAAGTAACTCCTGAATTGGTTTTATTATTATATCTCCATAATAATGATCCATCACTTCACTTATACGAATTCACTGCTGAGAAGGTCTGCATGGCATATTTTCGGTCCCTTTGGTGGATGTGTGGAAAAGAGATTTCCCTTTCCAAATGGGGTGTGAGGTACAGGGATGCCAGTACAATCTCTCCTGTGCAATTGTTCCCTTATTTACCCAAAGAAAGAGGTTAATTTCGGAGTATTATACGGTCAAATCTAATCTAAAATTGTGGAATCCTTCAACGTAATTTCGAAAAGCTGCCAAAAGAGACTTCATAGTAATTTTAATTGCCAAAGATTATTCCAAGAATCTGCGGGAAACACCGCGACAGTAACTTTTGACGTTTCATCCAGTAATATGCATTTCAACAAGTCACTCGCTCAACAAGTTTAATCGGGTAAACGAACAAATACAAAGACTTGATACTCACCCATGAATGTGGACTGTCACTGATTACAGTTCCAACGACTGTTTTTGGAATCATTGGAAATTTCATAATGAACGTTTCTTCGTAATAATCCTAACTTTTCCATTTCAAAAGAATTCATAAATAAAAGTATCTTTCACGGTGGATTCAATAATCTCATATAAAAATCGCTGAGAATTTAAGTTAACGATATTATCCCTGAATCAATTTTGGCATGTGGCTAAGCATGAGCATGCTTCAATAGTTGAATTTGCCGTAGATATATTCTTCAGTTTCCAGGAACTACTATTTGCAACTGTGAACTGTATTAAAAATGATAAATGGACATCTGGCAATGAGAAATAGTGGCGTACTTATTTCTATTTTTCAGACAAACAAGAAATTTGTATTGAATAGATTGTTAGCAAATGATGAATATTAATTAATATCTTTAGTATGTTTATAATTTGATTTTTTAAGCAAGGCGACCCCACCTTTCTCATTGAAGAATTAAATTTTTCGTATTGTGCATTGATATCATTCCAAAGTATTAATATTTTCAGTATTTTAAACTAACTGTAAGAGTTAGAAAAGTGTAAAACATATTTATAATGATTTATTTTATGCATTAAAACAACTCAGGATTAAGTTTGAAGTGTGAACGACGACTTGACTACGCTGCAAGTGGAAGTTGATACGCACTGATATTACAGTAAATGTACCAAATTATATTTTGTGAACAATTAAAAAAAACCTCAAATTCTACTATTAAACTGCTGCTGAAGAGTGAAAAAGTAATTTTACGTGGCTACTTATTGAATTACGAAATTAGAAATAGAGCATTTTTACAATAATATCATTAACCGTTTTATTATTGAGGTTACGATACTCACAAGTCAGAAAATAATTTATATTAGTCCAAAAATGCGTTGTTTTCCTTAATTTCGAAACTCATTTATATATTCCTATCATTATGGTAACGGAACTATGGAGAAGAATTTAATTTAAAGACTGAGGATCGCTTATCTCCGTTGAGCTCTTTAAAATTTTGATTAAACAGAGAAAATGGCATAAAAGCAAGGCATATTAAACGGACTATTCCTTTTTTCATACTCTCGGTGGTGCCCTAAATGAATTTTTTTACGAATTTCCCTTCGTTCTCGAACGAATGCCATCCCGTGCGACGCCTTCGGCTGGTGCTTACCTTCACAAGGTCTGCGACCGATGCTATTCGTTTGTACAAGGAAACATGCTAGAAGTCCCACTCTTTCGAGAAATTTTTTTCAAAACCTAGGGAAAAAATTCAGTGTTTACGAGTATTGTCATTCGAGTTTTCCGTTTTATATCCTAATATCTTCGCTATTAAGCTTTGCTATGTGTTGCAATGAAGAGTAAATTAAATAAAAGTAGGGCTTAAATACGAGGTTGGACACGGACTCTACCATCACATTTCAATACAATTTTTGGATCGATTATACACTTTTTGTTTGTAGCACTGGTAATTATTTTACATATAACTTAGACATGATGCATGGCGATTACTTAGGGGATGATCAGATTGGGTTTAGGAAGGGAAGAGGTACGCGTGATGCCATTGCGGTCATGAGATCACTAATTGAGAGGAATATAGAATACAACCAGGACGTTTTTGCCTGTTTCGTAGATTTCGAAAAAGCGTTTGATAGAGTGAATTGGGAAAAATTAATGCGTGTATTGCAGAAAATAGGAATGGATTGGAGGGACAGCAGTCTGATCCGCAACCTGTACATGTCTCAGACTGCTCAGGTGCGAGTGGGAAACGGCGAGTCCGGATGGGCAGTGTTAGGAAGAGGTGTAAGGCAGGGTTGCCCATTGTCACCGGTGCTGTCCAACGTATATGTGGAGGAAATGATTAAAGAGGCAGGGGAAGAACTGGAGGTAGGAATGAAAGTCGGAGGGGAATTCGTAAAATCGGTTAGGTTTGCTGATGACCAAGCATTAGTTGCTCAGTCAGCTAAGGGGTTGCAAGCATTGCTGAGTGAATTGGAGGTTTAGTGCGATAAATATGGGATGAGAATCAATATTAATAAAACAAAGGTTATGCGATTTTCCAGAAAGAAAAAGGCTAAGCTAAATATTAAAATAGGCGGGGAAAAATAGAGCAGGTAGAGCAGTTTACATATCTCGGAAGTGTTTTGGACCAATACGGTCAAAGTGGTAGGGACGTAAGGAGAAGAATTGCGCTAGGCGAGGAGGCTTTCTCAAGGAGGAGGGAGTTGATGACGGGGACGTTGAGTAGGGATGTTAAGACAAGACTCGTAAAAACTCTGATATGGAGCGTAGCTATGTACGGTGCGGAAACGTGGTCACTGAAGCAGGAGGATAGACGTAGATTGGAGGCTTTTGAAATGTGGGTGTGGAGAAGAATGGAGAAGGTGAAATGGACCGAAAGGAAAACAAATGAGGAAATACTAGAGATGGTGAGTGAGGATACAAGGCAGGAAAAATGGATGAAAGGCGTATTGAGCGGTAGTGGAATGTTGAAGAGGGTAATAGAGGGGAGAATGTTGGGCAAGCGAGGTAAGGGCAGGAACAGGATAGGGATGTTGGACGGGATGAAGGGAGGAAAGAAGTACACCGAGATGAAGAGGGACCTGATATAGATTAGTTTGCTAGGTGGGGAGTCACAAAATGTTTATTTGATAGTTGTGTCCATCCAAAAACCTACTCTTAACGGTAGATTACTTAATAATTACTTAATAGATACTTATAGATCGGTAGATTACTTAATAAATACTTAATTTTATAGGGAGAAATGACCACAATTTTAAGGTAAAATGCCGGGCACAAAAAACGAATAAAAAGAAATTTTCTTTTCTAAATAAAACAATTGTTGATTGGAACAATTTACCTGCAAAAATTTTTAAGCCCTTTCCTAACAGAGTCCAAACTTTTAAGAAAAGGTGTAAACAACTTCTGTAATCATTTGATTGATGTGTTGTATAAAATTAAATGTAACAGCTTAATTTTTTTTTCTTGTTGATTGGGAAACAAATGTTAATGAAATGGGGATTTTTTTATGTACTACAGATTGGTGTTTGGAATTTTCCTTAAAGTGTATTTTTTTTCTTTTTTCAGGATTATTTTATTTATTATCTTTTGTGATGTTGATTGTATTTCCGAAACCATGTTATTTTTCCAAGGCAAGTTTATTGTAACACTTGGGACTTGTGTGCCACCTGACATTTGTCTATTTGCACATGTAAATTTTAATAATAATAATAATGATGCATGGCAATCTTGTACCTAATAGAATCGAATACATCCAGATTATTGACGAGCATGATAATGACGATTTTGGTAAAATTACGTAAAATTAGTGTTTATACCTCTACTTTGCCAGTCAAATCACTCTCTTCCATCCATTATCACGGAAATAGTTATATTCCCTATAGTAAAACTTATACATTAGGCTCTTTCAAACACCTTTTGAATCACAGAATAAACCATAGAACTTTGGATATTTCTGAATGAAAATGAAAATTTTCAACTCTCTTGGACATTTACGACAGCAATTGCATATCCCTTTCTTAGGATCCTTACACTCACATTGGTCCAAACTACCACCTCTTATGTTGCACATGAAATATACGAAGGTGATTAAGGTGCCTATTAATCATTCAAAAGTTCACTGTACCTTTCTCTGATAGATTTATATGCCTCTCTCAAACAAGATTCAATTCACATCTTCCCAAAGAGAATGAATCCAGCCACGGAAGTTGCGCATCCGATTGCTTTTGGTAAACATTTTAGCCCTTAGAAGGCAGTTCAATCTTTCAAGATACTCCAGGTACACAGAAACATTTATCAAGGTAGAAATTAAAAGGCATCGTCAGGAGTGGAGGATTTTAGTTCAGTAAAACAACCATACAGACAAGTATGATCCCATACTGAAATTATGAAACGAAACCATCAAGATCCCTTAATTTTTGACTTCCATGGTATTGGTAGTCTTTTTCGTTTTGCGCCGAGAATGAAAAAGCAAACGCAATGTCGATCGCATGAAATTATTTTGAGAATTCAAAGAAGAGCACTCGGCAGTATTTCCCTTTCTAAAATATCATTAAACTAAATTTGTTTTTATACAAGTTTTACTACATATAGCGTGTATATATATATATATATATATATATATATATATATATATATATATATATATTATCATTGGGAAAACTACCAAATAATTAAATAAAAAATTTGCGGCTCCTAACAAAACACAATCCAGCAAACCTACTCTACATCAGGTCCCTCTTAATCTCTGTGTACTTCCTTCCTCCCTTCATCCCGTCCAGCATACCAATCCTGTTCCTGCTGTTTCCTCGTTTGCCTAACATCCTCCCCTCTATTACAGTCTTCAACATCACACTTCCGATCAATACGCCCTTCATCCATTTTTCCTGTCTCCATAGGATTTCTCTCAACAAGCCCCTCTCCTCGCCCAACATCCCTAGTACTTCCTCATTTGTTTTCCTTTCGGTCCATTTCACCTTCTCCATTCTTCTGCACATTTCAAAAGCCTCCAATCTACGTCTATCCTCCTGCTTCAATGACCACGTTTCCGCGCCGTACATAGCGCCATATCAACGTTTTTACGAGTCTTTTCTTAACATCCTTACTCAACGTCCCTGTGATCAACTCCCTCCTCCTTGTGAAAGCTTCTTTGCCTAGCGCAATTCTTCTCCTTACGTCTCTACTACTTTGACCGTGTAGATAGGTTTTTAAACATAGAAACACAAAGAAAGGACACTCAGATAACATACGTATGTGAGTGTATTCACGTATGTGAGTGTACTTCCTATGTGTTTCTATGTTTGAAAAAATCTATACTGTGTTTATATATGTATAAATGTATATATTTTTAACATATATATATATATATATATATATATATATATATATATATATAATCTAAAACCATTGCTTCACTTCTAATTGTATCAACAGCTTAGTAGGCACTAGACAGTGTCATTTCCGGATTTTTTAAATTACTTTTGAGGGTTATTCTTTGATCCCATATGCCTTGTCCAGAGAAAATTCTTCGCTTTCGGTTGATTTCATTACTAAATATTTCAAAAACTTTATTACTTTTCTTTAGTCACTGAATCGGTTGTATTTCTTCTTTCATCGTCTACAATAATGGTTTTCTTTTCGTACGAGCTTTTGAAGTTATTCGTAGAAACTCGTAGGAGTTTCGTCCAAACTCAATGTGTAATCCTGAGTGACTTAATGGCATCAAATATCTCATTCTTAATATTTTGCAAACTTTCCCCGATCGATCTTTTGATTTCTTTCTTTTTCTTTCTTTCATTCTTTCAGGTATTCGTGGGTTTCGTTGCTATACGAGGTGTGTTCAAAACATAACGAGAAGTTTTTCATTTCGCGGGCTTGGAGAGTCCGATTGTCAAACTTTTTTTTATTATGTTGGTATACATGCCCCTGAAGTATGATAAAACTTTCAGCTGTTTTCATTGTGGACTTTGTCTGTGACAGCCACTAAGGTTAGACGTGTTTTATGAGCTCGGCGATTTTCGTTTGTTAAATGAAGTGGATCAAAGAATTTGAAGTGTTTCGGAGATTGGAAGAAGCGCTGGCACAAGTGCATAATCTGCAATGGGGACTACTTCGAAGGTGACAACATCAATGTATAAGAATTAATTAATATTATTGTCCGAAAAATTAAAATTCTCATTATTTTTTTAATACATCTCGTATACGATACACCATAATGATTCCATCATCGTATTATAGGACGTTCATTCCTCTTCTCATCTGTACACCCACTAAAATATTGCCGATAATGAATACTGGGGGATTATCCCGTAGCTGCTGCCGCTCCTCAAGTCTCCTTCTCTTAGAAAAGTCATTTTGCTCATACCTTAGATACCTAACACACTACTAGGAAATTCCATACATCTTTACTTTTATATTCTCAGATCTCGTATTCCTGTCGTTACCTGTCATTTTGAGTCTAATCTTTAATTAAATGACACATTTGAAAAACGAATTCTTTGAAGTAACCCCATCTAAAGTTCCAAATGGGATTCCTCAGGTATATTTCTCTAAAGAAGGTTCTATCATGTCTATTATTAAGTCAATCCAAGTAGAAATGAGTATTTTTGCTGCTCCTCTAGATAGTAATGTGGTACTTTCCTGTGTCCTTTTTCATATCGCAATACTACAGCCGTTAAAGTAATTTGTACAACACCTGCAGTGCAATGGGCGTTGCTCTGCCGACCACTGAAGATTACATATGAAGAAGGACCTCTGCCCCGGCCTTGGGGTAATTGACACCCTATTTTATGGCGCCAGCCACTCATAAAAACACGACACCTTCGTCGGCTTTCGTAGAAATATTTGGCTGTTTTACCCAAGGTTGGTCCTCGACTTGGTCTGAGTACCACCCCATGGCTTCCCACGACTGCTTATTCTTCCAGTACACTCTTTTATATCTTAGCTAATACCTGCATCTGGAGGCCGGCCCACGATTTTTTAACTTCCTGAACGCACTAGATGGCTTTAAGTTCAGCACAGTAATCAAACCGAGGATTGGCTTGAATAATAATCAAGGCAAATGTTACGTATAAGGCTTCGGATGCCAGTTTCTTTTCATGTGGGACCTCAGGGAAGATCTTGAGCCCGAAGAGCTGTCACACAACTTCGGCGAAGCTGAGGTCGTCCATAGGCGTCACGCGGAATCAAACCCGGTCCTTCAGTCGATGGCCAAACACTCTCCCCATTGTGGAGCTTTTCAATGCATCTAAGTTAAAATTACTTGATGTTTTTGAGAGACACAAGAAAAAATGCCAGGAAAATAGAATTCACGACTACTTTTTCGTATGCTCTGGGTGCTAAATGAAATAAAAAGCCATAAACACAGTCGCGAAGATCGATTTGGTGAAATTTTAATTCGGCAAAGTGAATTTAAGTCAGTCAAGTAAAATGTATGGGCTAAATGTGTTGAAATAAACGATAAAAATCTATTTTTTAAATCTTTTAACGAAATTAACGGTCCCAGAAATAATCCTAAGCATAACCTCCAGCATATAACAATTGGAAATTAGAATTGAGAGATGGCTTCGCTGAAAAATGATAGTTTTGGCGAGCAAATTTAGAGGCAAATTTATTCTTACCCCCATCGTCTAACCGTGTATATCTGCAGTAAAAATATTTTTTCTCCACACGTACCTACCACCACCACACCAGTGAAGTTTGGTTTGATATGAAAGAGTATTTCATGAAGCTGATACATATTTCCGAATATCGATTGTTTAATACGCTACCACCCTATCCCCCTTCAGGTTCCCACGTCACTCCACCCACCCTACTCTTCCCCACTCGATTCCGTACTTCTTAGCCTCCCTGTAGTTAGTGATTAATCATTACAATTTTAGATGAAACTTAATTCGGATGCACATCACTCACACAGTTCATTTAGTTACCATTCATACAGTACCCTGCAAGCTACCGCTAGCGTGTGAGAGGGGATGCTTTCATACCATACTTCCCTTGACCCAAAACATTTTTTACCCCTAGAGCGATCGGACAAATGTTATTTAATTCCAATCCCTTATCGTTCCTAGGAAAAATTACATCTTAAATCTATATGCTCAACACTCTAAATTTACTGGCATGATCTCTCCTATGTTGGTCACCTTTTCATGTTGGTAACTATTAAATTGTGATTATATAAATGGGTAATTTGTTTGTTACTTTGTGTCTACAATGAATATTATAGTTTGGGGAATTGTTTATTTCGTTGAAAAATTTATTAAAAAATTGTGATTAGGTCACTTCAGGTTTTGACCGATAAAGGTGGTGGACAGCTAGCAGTAAATGATCATGCTTTTTGCTTTTTGTATCATTTTAATTTGTGGGGCTGACATTTAAAAAACGGTGTTTTTTCGTACATGATTAATCTAGTTTGAAAAATCGTATGCTGTATTTAGGAATACGTTTCTAACACATGGGGTCGCTCGCTTTTTGTCCGATTGCAAATGTAGAAAGGAGCGAACAATAAAATGGTACCGTTTCTGGATCATTTTCATTGTCATTGTGAATTAACAAGGGGACGTGATTTATTTTTCACTATTAATACATTCTAGGGACAAAGGTGTGGGGGCAAAAAGAGGCATTTTGGGATTGGACAGGAGTAGGGTGGACGTTCTATATATTCTATTAGTTGTACACTTGATCGAAGACAATATAATGTCTCCAGAGGGCAACGCAATGCGTTTTTCCAAATTAATATGGCGCGCAAAGCAATTCTACCTACCTTGAAAGTGATTTGAAAGAAGATATGAAAAGTTGTGGGAACATAAGAAGAATAATTGCGTTAATAAAAAAACTTTCAAAAGGAGTGAATTAATGACAGGAACGTTATGTAAGGAGATTAAGAAAAGACTTGTGGAAACTTTTATATGGAGCGTGGTTTCATACGGCGCGGAAACATGGTCGTTGAACAAAGTGGTTTGAGGCGTCACTTTGTGGAAGCGATTCATATCGGAAAAGAAAATACTTTGTTCTTCCACACTTATATTTTATTATGCACGACGGTGACGTACTTCACCTGATGATGACTTTGTAAATCGAAACCTGGGTCGTGCATAATAAAATATAAGTGTGGAAGAACAAAGTATTTCCTTTTCCGATATGGTCGTTGAAGCTAGATGATAGGTCTGGATGAGAAACTTTTTAAATGATTGTGTAGAGAAAGATGGAAAGGGTGTAATGAACAGAAAGGAAAACAAACGAGGAAGCGCTAGACACGGTGAAGGAGAGGGGATATAGGGAGAAAATCCAAAAAAGGGAGGAAAGACGGATAGGGACGTTTTCTGATTGGTGATGAAATTTTGAAGGCCATGTTAGAGGAGATGACGCTAGGAAAACGATGAAGGGAGGAGAAAGGGATGGGCATGGTGATAGAATAAAGTTAGGGAGGAAGTATGCGGAATTGAATAATAGTCTTATTGCAATGTGAGGTGCCAGGTTGTGCCTTGTTAGGCGAGGCTTAGAAATGAAGCGGTGTTGCCTGTTGCCTTCCAAAACCTACCCTAACCCGGAAGCTACCCAATAAAAACAACGGTATCAGGTCTGGTGTGACAAAAAATAGAAAGCACATCTTTCACACAAAATCAAAATTAAATCAATAGTGAATCACACGAACCGGGCTTCATATTCATTTTTAACAAGAGGTGATTCCTAACCGAAACATGAAACAAGTTTAGTTTTGGAAAATATCGATTATGAAATAAATTCTAAATCCCACGATATGTTTCCTGTCGGACGATATTTATCATAAAACCAATTGTTACCAACAGAAAACAAATGTATCGCTAGGAAAAATTGATTTTAAATTCCAAAAAGGAAGCACTTCCTGTTATTAACAATTCACTTCAAGAATACGGTAGGGTCACTTCTGGCTTGGCCTGAATACGGCGGAGCCAATCAAAATTCGCACCACCTCTTCTCAGAAAGGACACTATGTGCGGAATCCCAACCCCTTCCGCCCACTCTCCAGTCTCCTTTCCTCATCCCGCGAGGATTTCCCGGGCCTGGCATGGCTCGACCCCGGTTTCCCCCCTCCTTTCTTCCCTGATTCTCTCACCCCCTCCGCGTTCCACGCACTAATGCTCTCGAGTCCGTGGGTGGGGGAGAGAGTCGAGGACTTTGGACACCGGCCAGATGAGCGCGAGCGAATGGGGAGAGAGTAGTACGTGTTCGAGAGCGCTTCGTTTGTATCCGATCATGTTGCGATTGGCACTCGGGCGGCGCGCGGCAAAAAGGCGACCCCGGGGATTGCAAAGGGAGGAGGTCACCTCCCTCACTGCTTACGCTGCCCATCTCGGGGTCCCCTCCCGAGGTGCTGAGGGCGTCGTCGCCACATTCTGACGCACCGACGGCGACCTCCTCGCTGCGCTGCTTGCCCATCCGTCGAGCGATGCACTGTTGCGATGTCGATCCGTGGATGAACGATACTCAACTATTGACCATAAGACCATGAATGTTTTCGCCACGTGCTACCGAATATCCTCGAAAGTCTACCTAATCATTATCTCCAACTGATGCCAGCATTTGAAAGTACACGTCGGAGAGTAGAACGATCGCAGAAAACCATTGCCCTAATAAACCCACCGGTCCTAATAAATCAAATGCATGCTCACATATACAAGGAACCAGCTCTTAAAATACTCACTTATCTAAAGGTCATATTGAAGTGTCCATAATGGATCACCAGGAGATCAATAGCTATAAACAGCAAATAATGCCGGTAGGTTGCTTACCTACTGCCATTCCTCTTATGTGTCGTGTATTTCTCCTTTGGTGGCTGAAACAGCTCCCTGACGCCATATCTTGGCCAAAGAATCGAGACCTTTGTTACATATAAGACCAGCAAATCTTAGTGTAAAATTACGTTCCCTCGATAGATTAAGGGGTTAAAGCATCCACCCGGCAAGCGGAGAGATCCAGTAAAAAGAGACGTTTCAGGCGTGATATGGTGGAATATCATGATTAATAAAAATTGGCAATTTTCAACAAAATAAAATTTTTAATACGACCGGTTTCGATGCAACTACATCATCTTCTGGTGGAGAACCAACCAGAAGATGATGTAGTAACATCGAAACCGGTCGTATTCAAAATTTTATTTTGCGGAAAATTGCCAATTTTTATTAAGGAAAGATCCAGTGTTCAAGTCCCTGTTAAGGAAATATTTTTACGCTTGTGATTTACTCAATTCCGCCTTCCCCACCGCTCCTGTGTTAGTCCTTTACATGTGTTCCTATCCCGTTCCTTATATCTATTTCCGTGTGAATGAATATTCATGTACACATAGATATACATCTATAAATTAAGGATACACCTAAACGTACTCAAAGTAAATTACAGTGAAAAAAGAGAACAATGAAATAGGGAAAGTCTAAACAAAGAATGAGGCTTGTGGGAAGAGCTAGGGAGGGCGTACCCCTGGGGGTAGGGATGGCATTCATCATGGTGTGAATCGTTGAGGAGCAAAAACGGACGATGTGTTCCGAGCTCTGATATGAGCTCGGCTATGGTTTCGGTCCTCGAAGCTCAATCCTTTCGGTATAACTAAGGAACCCAAACTATAATTGCACAAGGGACCACGTAACGCAGAGGAAAAAAGGTGCGGAAGATTCGCCATGTCCGGAAAGTGTTCCATCCGATCTCTGACACGAATTCATAACAGCTACCAGAAACACTTCTAGGTCCAACATTTCTTTCCTTTATTTTTAGCTAATCATAAGCTATATGAAGCCTGGAAAATCGATAAATTTATCTGAGAATTAAAGTGTAAAACGTAATTATACGTACATATGTATGATTCAGAAAAAAACTTAAAGGACTGGATGCCGATAACCTTATTGAACAAATTCGCTGCAGTAATAATTTCCACACAGTGAGAGTGCAATAAACCTGTGTGTATTGTTTCAGGCACAATGCAGTTTTGTGCACCACTTTGTCGCACAATTTAGCCTACTAGCATAGCGCGAGTGCAATATACCTGCGAAAGAATAGCTGTGTGAATGGTTAAAATGTATCAAATCATCACTTTTGAATATCATAACTCATTATAAACAAAAAATAATGATCATATTTTAAATACCGAAAAATGTGAGTCCAATGCATTAATAAAAAAATTATGCAAATCTATAGTATTTAAAATCGAAAATTAATAAACAATGATCGATAGGAATAACATTAAAGTTTTATTCCAAAGATGGGGGATCAGGATGGTGCGGAGGCTAATGTACAGGCTTCCCACCGCGAAGGCCCGAGTTCAAATCCTGGAGACAACAAATATTTTTCAGGGGTATCCCGATCCCTACTTGAGGTGCTTTGTGGAGAGCACTTTGAATGAGTACGAGATCCGTCGGATGGGACGTTTAACTGCGGACCCCATGGCGCCTTTCGACAAGAGTATGCTAATGCCGACGCCGGGTTTCCCTCCACCCTTCCTTTCCCACCCATCCCTAATGGCGCAAATGACCTGAGCTGTCGGTCGCCTCCCCGACAAAACAACTACTACTACTCCAATTATGTATGTACACACTGTGTACTATATGTTAACCTTGTAGGAGAAAGAAGTAATAAATATGTTATGAATTTGTTGATAATTATAATCTTCCTATAATTTTTCCACTTTTCCAGCTAGCTTCCTCGTGTATATCTAAGTTCCGTTACGCATACATCTATGCACGGCCATGGCCTATGTAGACCGTGAAGTACAAAGTGTGAGGCCTGAAGGCCACCCCTACCCTCTTTCACTTTCAGCCTCCAACAACAAGCAAAGGACACGGTCGATGCCACCGTCACTTTTGCCCGTGGCGCATGTCAAATAACAATCGTCCCGGGACGGCTTCAGCGTGACTCGCGGCTCTCTCCATGTGAATCCTCCACGGCTGCCGCGTCCTGTTTTTCAATTGAGCTCCGTCTCCCACAAGGTCGCCGTCCACCCCCATCGTCGCTCCGCTTCATACAACACTCGACCCCTTCTCTCATATCTATTAGCTGGAATCGGTAAAAACAATGCTGACGGACGTAACTAAAAGGTTCCGAGAGCGATCCAGAATCCTACGTAGACTGGGGCAATTGAAAGTGCCGGCACCACCAAAGGGGTATTCCCGGGAATTACCGGCACTTTGACGGAGTATTGAACGTGTTATCTCATCCAGAAAACGTGGGAGCATAAGAGAACCTTATTGAAAAATTGAAAAAACTCCAATAGCCGTAAACAGTTTACCTTTCTAAACAGGGTACAACTGAAATTAGTTGGCAAATGCCACAAGTCAAAGGATGGGGTAAAGGGTAAATAAGGAAAGGGAAGAGAAAGGTGAAAACGAATACGCGTATTTCGGCCACAAAGTAGCCCTCTTCGGCGTACTGAAGGTAAATCGTCACGACAACACGAGTTGAAGTGAGAATGGGTTAAGGGCATCCAGACAATATATAGTGTGGAATGTGCCCCACATTCCACACTATTCCACACTTTTTCGTGCATGCACTAACATGCTTTCAACACGGCACAATGTGGAATATGAGATTCAAATGTCGAAAGAGCAGTGACGCTAATGGAACCGTCTTTTCATGCTTTCCGGACGCTACTTTAGGCCTTAGGTGCCATTTACGAAACCACTCTTCCAATTCTGAGGTCTGCTCCTGCAGATATGCAATGGCTCTGCCTGGGTTGTGGGCTGACGCCCATATGGCCGTGTCGTCCGCGTATTGGGCAGTTTTTACTGCCCTCTTCGGCTTTAAGTCAGTTGGTATGTCCCAGCAGTACACGGCGAACAGCAGTGGGGAGAGGACGGTCCCCTGAGGCACTCCAGCTGTAGGAAAAAAGGGGGAAGACAAACATTTACCCACTTTGACCTTGGCAACCCTGTCGGAAAGAAAGGGATTAATGATTCTCATGAGTGTGGGAGAGACTTCCGGCAATTTCGATAGTTTGTACAGGAGCTCGCAGTGCCAGACATGGTCGAATGCCTTCTCTATGTCCAGAAAAAGTGCCGCCATGAATTTTCTCTTGTTTATCGCCTCTGCGGTTTCCGTGGTAAGGAGTACTAAAGGGTCTACCGTGCATCTCTTCGGGCGGAAACCATACTGCTGTTGTGGAAGTATTCCCTTATCCTCGAATACCATTTTCATTCTTCCAACCAGGAAGGATCCTTTCAAATCACTTGCCTAGGTTACTTGTAAGGCTGATAGGCCTATAATTTTCCGCTTTTTTGGTGTCCTTCCCTGGTTTGGGGAGCATAACCGTAGTCATCTTCCTCCATTGTCTTGGGTGGTACCCTAATTTTAGCATGGCGTTATACATTTTCAACATGGCTGGATGGCATGAAGGTGCATTCTTAATTTGCTGGCTCGTTATCCCGTCTTCTCCTGGAGCGGTCTTCTTCCATGGGCGGGCATATACTAGATCATCCTCATCAATCATACCCGTAATTTCATCGTCATGTGTGTTGACGGTGAAGGTAGGTTCTAAAAAGTACGGCAAGTTGGACAAATGTCTCTCCACTTCTTGTGCATGGTCTTCGTGGAATAGGTTAACCTCCATGGGACAATATACGTCGTCGAGTACCCGTCGGAATTCTTCTGCTTTCTCTCCGGGCAGGGCGATGGGTTCTCCGTCAGGTCCGATGAGGCTAGCAAATTGTTTTCTTTTTTGGCCAGTTAATACTTTGAACTTATGCCAGAACTTTCCTCCGTCCCTGTAATCCAACGTGTTGCATGCGTTCTCCCAGGCCGTTTCCCTGTACTGTTTCGTGGCTCTTCGTATGATGGCGTTTGTTCTGTTCCACTTCGTTTTTAGTGCAGGGTCCTTCGTTCTGATCCATTCCCTGTACAGTTTTCTTTTTCCTTTAATTAGGGAGACTATGTGTTGTGGTAGTGGAGGTCGTGTGGGATTAATTCTCTTGGTGGGGAAGTCTTTCCTAGCGCCCGAAATGCATCCGTAATGGTATCGATGGCAGTGTCGATTTCTTCTGTTGTAACTGGGACCTTGATGTTATCTGAGGCTCTGGCGATGCATTCAATGGAGAACTTCCAGTCTACCTTGGAATAGTCTGTTTTGGTGTACGTGTTTGGGTGTGTTCTTTTGGTTAGCAGGAACGGAAACGAAAACGGCAAGTGATCTGAGGTGACGCAATCGTCTACCGAGATGTCGCCTAGAAGGTGGAGAATTTCAGTGGAGACGAGTGCATGACCAGGAAAGGATGGTCCGTTGCCAACGAATGTCGGCGTGCGTATATCCAATCTGATCATGTCGTTTTGTTGAATAAAGTGTTCTAGTTCCCGGCCTTTGGTGCAAGTGATAGTCTCGGAAGGACTGGCTCCTGGCGTTCAGGTCCCCAAATATAATGAAGGGATGTTGTAAGGATGTGATGTATGTAAGGGCCTTAAGTGGAAGACGATCTTGTGTTCTTGAGTACAGCACTCCCACGTTGATTTTCCTTCTTCCTAAAGAAATTTGGACGATGACTCCCTCATTTCGGTCCTCCATCGGTTCCGGGAGATGCAGTCTCTTTGCCGGCAGAAGAGAGGGTGGTGAGGTGGGGGATTATAGGTTAGGCACGAGGAATGAACGCGGGGAGAAAGCGATTGAATTCTGCAGGAGACAGGGGTTAGTCATCACCAACACATGGTTTAGACATCACAAAAGGCGTAGGTATGCATGGAAAATGCCAGGTGACTCAGAAAGGTATCAGTTAGATCATATTATGGTTAGGCACAGGTTTAGGAACAGTGTGATAAATTCGCAGTTCCCCAGGAGCGGATGCGGACTCTGACCACAATTTAGTTGTTATGAAATGTAATGTCCGTTTCAAGAAGATAAGGCAAGGGCGGCGGGTTGGAAAATGGAATGTAGAAGCATTAAATGGATTAATGGGGAAGGAGTATCAGCAGGCTGTAGAGAAAATAATGGATGACGGTAAAGAGCTGAATAATATCGAAGAAAAATGGGAATGTATCAAGCAGGATATATCGGAAGCCGAAAAATACACTATTGTAACCATTAACGGGAAAAGGATAAGGAAACCATGGGTAACGGATGAGATGATTGCAAAGATGTATGAGAGAAGAAGATAGAAGAATGTAAACACAGAGTTAGGCAAAATGAAGTACAAAGAGTTAAACAATAAATTGAGAAGGGCCACAAATAAAGCCAAAGAAGAATGGTGGAAAACGCAATGCGAGGATATGGAAAATTTAGAGAAGAAGGATGAAAATGGTGTGCTATACAGCAAGGTTAAGTTATTATCGGGAAGTAAGAAGGCAAGATCTGTGCTAACAGTTAAAGATAAGTGGGGTAAGATAATAATTGAACCAGGAAAAATCCAAGAGAGATGGAAGGAATATATAGAAACATTGTATGGTTAAGAACTTAGGCCGACAAGGTTAGACATAGAAAAGGAACATGACGTAGAGGAAGATAGCTTAGGTCCAGGCATACTCGACGTTGAAATAGAAAGGGCATTAAAGGAGATGAAAGCAAATAAGGCCGTGGGGGTGGACAACATACCTGCAGAACTGTTGAAATGTTTAGGAAAATGTGGGAAGAAGAATCTATATGGACTGATTCGTAGTATCTATGAGGAAGGAATCTGGCCGGAAGATTTTGTGAGATCGGTGTTAGTTCCTATTCCGAAAAAGGTAAAGGCAACATCATGTGAGGATTACAGAACAATAAGTTTGATGACCCACGCAGCTAAAGTTATTCTCAGGATCATCAACAAAAGGATAGAGAGTAAGGCAAATGATTACTTAGGGGATGATCAGTTTGGGTTTATCAAAGAAAGAGGTACGCGTGATGCCATTGCAGTAATGAGATCACTAATCAAGAGGAATACAGAATACAATCAGGCCGTTTTCGCCGTAAGAATAATAAGGGACGGTCAATGGTCATCACTACCTTGGGGGGGGGGTTGCCGCAGAAAGATGTTGGATTCTTTTAGGAGTTTTGGGAGGGGGAAGGGGAGAGATTTTTTGTTCAATGTAACCTGAAGAGGCATTTGCCTGTAACAGGGCTTCCTTGTTAGTTGTACTGTTATTTCTATGAATCTGTTATTTTATTGTATACTTGTTAAATTGTGTACAACTACTTTGATAAATAAACACATTTTTTAATTGAATTGATGTATGTCAGCTGATGATGATGCGCAGAATCGAAACCGTGGTCGTGAAATATTAAATCTTTAAGTGGAAGTACAAAGTTCCTTTTTTACCCTCAGCAGGTTGTGAGCCTGAAAGAGAAAAACGAAATGAAATCTCCGATGGATTAGGAGGCGTTCGTTAAAAGGTTTCGAGAGCCTTTTATTCTAAGACGCAAATTATGAGTCATTATAAGGCTTGGAAATCTAGCAATTAACGCGATGTAGTCTCGGCTGCCTTTCAGAAGACCTTATAAATTTACTCCACACCTTATGAATATGTCATTAGGTAAGGTACCTCATGTGTAGGCCTTACGGACATTTCTGAAAGGCAGCCGAGACTACATCGCGTTAATTGCTAGATTTCCAAGCCTTATAATGACTCATAATTTGCGTCTTAGAATAAAAGGCTCTCGAAACCTTTTAACGAACGCCTCCTAATCCGTCGGAGATTACATTTCGTTTTTCTCTTTCAGGCTCACAACCTGCTGAGGGTAAAAAAGGAACTTTGTACTTCCACTTAAAGATTTAATATTTCACGACCACGGTTTCGATTCTGCGCATCATCATCAGCTGACATACATCAATTCAATTAAAAAATGTGTTTATTTATCAAAGTAGTTGTACACAATTTAACAAGTATAAAATAAAATAACAAAAAATCTCTCCCCTTTCCCCTCCCAAAACTCCTAAAAGAATCCAACATCTTTCCGCGGCAACCCCCCCCCCAAGGTAGTGATGACCATTGACCGTCCCTTATTATTATTACGGCGAAAACGGCCTGATTGTATTCTGTATTCCTCTTGATTAGTGATCTCATTACTGCAATGGCATCACGCGTACCTCTTTCTTTGATAAACCCAAACTGATCATCCCCTAAGTAATCATTTGCCTTACTCTCTATCCTTTTGTTGATGATCCTGAGAATAACTTTAGCTGCGTGGGTCATCAAACTTATTGTTCTGTAATCCTCA
Source organism: Hetaerina titia (assembly GCA_037158775.1). NCBI lineage: Eukaryota > Metazoa > Arthropoda > Insecta > Odonata > Calopterygidae > Hetaerina > Hetaerina titia. Next base: position 118,690,782 of record CM073770.1, on the reverse strand, counting down.
CATGATGTTGCCTTTACCTTTTTCGGAATAGGAACTAACACCGATCTCACAAAATCTTCCGGCCAGATTCCTTCCTCATAGATACTACGAATCAGTCCATATAGATTCTTCTTCCCACATTTTCCTAAACATTTCAATAGTTCTGCAGGTATGTTGTCCACCCCCACGGCCTTATTTGCTTTCATCTCCTTTAATTCCCTTTCTATTTCAACGTCGAGTATGCCTGGACCTAAGCTATCTTCCTCTACGTCATGTTCCTTTTCTATGTCTAACCTTGTCGGCCTAAGTTCTTAACCATACAATGTTTCTATATATTCCTTCCATCTCTCTTGGATTTTTCCTGGTTCAATTATTATCTTACCCCACTTATCTTTAACTGTTAGCACAGATCTTGCCTTCTTACTTCCCGATAATAACTTAACCTTGCTGTATAGCACACCATTTTCATCCTTCTTCTCTAAACTTTCCATATCCTCGCATTGCGTTTTCCACCATTCTTCTTTGGCTTTATTTGTGGCCCTTCTCAATTTATTGTTTAACTCTTTGTACTTCATTTTGCCTAACTCTGTGTTTACATTCTTCTATCTTCTTCTCTCATACATCTTTGCAATCATCTCATCCGTTACCCATGGCTTCCTTATCCTTTTCCCGTTAATGGTTATAATAGTGTATTTTTCGGCTTCCGATATATCCTGCTTGATACATTCCCATTTTTCTTCGATATTATTCAGCTCTTTACCGTCATCCATTATTTTCTCTACAGCCTGCTGATACTCCTTCCCCATTAATCCATTTAATGCTTCTACATTCCATTTTCCAACCCGCCGCCCTTGCCTTATCTTCTTGAAACGGACATTACATTTCATAACAACTAAATTGTGGTCAGAGTCCGCATCCGCTCCTGGGGAACTGCGAATTTATCACACTGTTCCTAAACCTGTGCCTAACCATAATATGATCTAACTGATACCTTTCTGAGTCACCTGGCATTTTCCATGCATACCTACGCCTTTTGTGATGCCTAAACCATGTGTTGGTGATGACTAACCCCTGTCTCCTGCAGAATTCAATCGCTTTCTCCCCGCGTTCATTCCTCGTGCCTAACCTATAATCCCCCACCTCACCACCCTCTCTTCCTTCGCCCACCGTCGCATTCCAATCCCCCATTACTATCAAATGTTTCCCTGTAGGAACACACGCGATTATATCCTCTAACTCATCGTACATCCTATCGACTTCTTCCACCTTGTGGTTGCTCGGTGGCATCTCGTATAACTAAACAATGACCAAGTTCGCCGGCCCTGCTTTAATCTCTACGAGTAAAATTCTATCTGTTGCTTGCTCTGTGTTGACTATGCTTCTCCCTACCCCTTTATTTAATATTACGGCAACCCCTCGCTGGCTCTCGTCCCCGCCGCTGTATATCACTCTATAATTGTCACTCCAGTAGTCCCCGCTATCCTTCCATCTCACCTCGCAGAGACCTAAAACATCTATATTACCTCTTTCCGTCTCTCGCTTAATATTTTCTAATTTTCCTGTCCTCAACATTGTCCTGACGTTCCATGTTCCTATTCTAACTACTTTCGTCTTCTTCTGCGTCTTCTGTCCTGCTGCTATTTCTTCCTTGCAAGGGTTTCGTGGGATGACGACCGCGGAAGCCTTGCCTACCCCGCTGCCGGGCACGACACACGGCCCCTTGGGCCGAGTCCCGCAATTGCCAGGGCTCAATTTCTGTTTTGCGTCCATCATTATTTTCTTGGGAATGATAATTGAGGTGGTTTCCCGTTGCCTTCCTCAATAGTGTTTTTAACGTGACACCATCACTTAATGGCCGCCCCACTGGGGTCAGACGCCTTTGCAGCCGCCTCACTGAGGAACAGACGCTGCGTGGACTACCTTTCGTCTGGCTCCTAACCTTCGACCTATCTGGCATGGGTGACCCTTCCAGGAGCAATTAAATTTACTCCCGCCAGCACAGCTCTAGGGGTCATCGGAACACACAAGCCCTTCCACCACGACAAGGTTGTAGTCCATGGGAGGGGACCGTCCCTTAATGAAGGTCAAACCATTGTAGACAAACACCCCCTAATTAAATGTAGAATACGATGTGTTTTTTCCGCTGCTATTTCTAAGAACGTTGGAATGTGTTCTTCATTTAAGGAACATAAGCTTCCACAAATTTGAGTCAGAGACCTTCCAATACATACCCTCCCCCTCTCCTAGCCCACTGATAGGTTCCTGCACCTTCACTCAACTTACCCCCTCTCCCTTACTCCCCCTACCGTACCTCTTAGTAGATGTGCAGGAGTCCTACTCCAAATCACTCGTTAATAATCCCTAACCGCTTCTTGGCAAATTTCCGAATCCTCTGCTACGCATCTTCTGGTGAGGGCCACAAATACCATGGCGATGGTGACAATGATGATCGTGACGTCGCAGCGAGAGGTTCGGGTTCCATATTTTCGACTTCACCCTTAGGTCCCCAGGGCACGAATAAACATATTGAATTTTCTTATTATATTTTTTAGAGAAACGACGTTTCAACCGAATCGGGCGGTAACAGGATTTATGTTGTTTCTTAGTTACTAGAGCGCTGCAGCTACTAATGTCAGACTGTGCCAAGTGATCAATCCGCCAAAGTTTTCACACCGATTTACACATCGCCACTGAAGCGTAATGTATGGTATAGTTTATGACATAAAGGTGAAGGAAACTTAAATAAATTATGTGATATTAAGGATGAATGTCCCTTCCATCATTGCTTTTATTACCATAGTTAAGGTATTTGCATCCGAACATTACTAATAGACCGTCACACCCTTCATTGAATATTCCCAGAGTAAATTAGTATCCCTAGTCCCCGAATGGATGCCAGACAAACGGAATTATAAACAAAATACTGCTTTTATAGTCTCATTGGGTATAAGATAAAGAAATTAGGAATAACTTAGAGGGGATAGGAGGGAATGAGAGGGAATCTTTGATGCTGGTAAGTAATGCAGAAATGCAGGCTTCAGTTATAACTTCAGAACCGTCAGTTACTTATTTTGGCTACTGAATAATTTTAGCTTCTTTTATTCTAAGTATCGGCTTATTAATTACTATTACTAAGTAAAATCAATTGCTGCTTAAGGTATAAAGCGATTCGAATAAGAACTAAAGTTAAAGCACCTAGACTTCAGATGAATCCAATCTATTTACGTATGCTGAATCATCCAATCGATTTGCATATGCGGAAAGTTCGGATGCGAGCTTCACAGGAAACAATATGACAACGTAGGATATCTACTTTTCTTACCGCAACCTCTCGCCATAAAAAGAAAAAAACACGAGAATAAAAGGAGTCTTAATTAGACCTATGCAGGAGGGTTTGGCAACACATCGGAAATATCACACTACGCCAATGAAGTTCAGCTCAAAATATCTTTCCCAATTTGGTTTACTTAAAAAATACCGTAAACACAGTAATCAACCCGAAGGTCGGTTTGGAAGGAGATGGTAGAGTTCACCAAGTACCAAGCCCGACGGTGTGTGAATTTCACACAAAAGGGTAGCGAGGTCAGTTCCCTCTGCCGGTTATGGTTTCCCAGGAAGATTTGGTACTAGAAAAAATCACATAGCTTGGGTGAAACTGAGGGTGTCCAGAGAGGCTTGTCTGGGAATCGAACCCGGGCCCTCCGGTCAGTAGTCTAACGCTCTACCCCTGAACTACCACGACCCTCTTCGTTTACTTAGCGAATCAAATTTGCGAGAATAAGCACAATGATGTCCAACATTTCCCTTTCATCATTTTTTAAATCTATAGTATGTTGTCAAATTTCTCATTTGAGACACTATAAAGTTTAAATTTTAAGTATTTAATCATTTCAGCACGCCAAAGTGGTTAAAAAGTAAATAAGATTTAGATGTTTCCTGAAAACTAACGCACGTCCATCGTTTTTTTAAATATGTATAAATAAAACCTTTGCCTTAGGAGACTTTACATTTTTCAATTAAGCCTAATGTAGTCTAAAATCCCTAATTTATTGCTGCTATAAATCGATTAACTAAACAGAATTACCCTAAAGCTTAGAAAATCCGAAGAAAATAGGATAAGTAAGAGGAGGAAATACTAAAAGGTAGTCGGATGTTGATGGCCGTGATAGAAGGGAGAACGTTAGGTAATCTGATTAGAGGAAGGGAGTGATAGGTTTTTAAGACGCTATAAAGGAAGGTAATAGCTACGAAGAACGGAAGAAAGAAAAATGTGAGGCAAATAAAAGGAAGTTCTTACGATAGGCAGAAGACAATAATCACTAGGGCTAAGTACATACCGTTCGTAATCTAACTTTACTGGACATAAAATCTATAATAAATGGAGACAAAACATACGAAGAAGATAACAGTTATTTGGGACCATCCGCAACCTATAGTATCTTTGACTGGTAGAATATCAGGAATCATTGTAAACTGAAGATATAAAAAATTGTTTTTTTTTTTATTAAATTCAATATTCACTTTAGACAGGATTTAAATATTGACTACGTAACAACGGAAACACTACACGAATTAAATATGGTTATGCTATGGCAACTACGCAAGTAGGAGCCACAGTTTTAGGACTACGTATATGGGAACGAGAGAATTGCAAAATTAGCTGAAACACGGGCGGCTCCAGGAAATGGCATTGAACACCAGTTGGAAAGCCTGACTTATTATCAATAAGCTCATTAACAATGTAAAGTTTCCATGCCTTTATTCAAACTTCAGTACTCCAAAATGAAGCTCTACTACCACTGTTCGAAGCAAGTTCATTCAACGCATATACGGTTCTGAGTTCCACCGCGTCCGTTGAGGCGAAATCGGATTTCCCCATTGGACCAACGGTGCAGAATGATTTGAGTAATGTGGCTACTCAGTAGGAAAGAAAACGATGATTCCTTTCTTCAATAACGAAGTTCCTCAGGTGAATTATTCCACTCGCTAATATTTCCCAGAAATTCGAGGATCGGATTCGGGAATCAGCAAAAATACGCGGATTAAGCAAAATTTCAAATCGTGAGGAACATCAGGTCGACGCGTATCGCTTAAGCCTAATTTCTCTCCATGCAAATTGAGGAGCAGACAGCTTCGAAGCCACGATTTGTGATTTCTAATTAGGATTAGGCAATGGAAAATTTTTAACCGAACTGTAATTTATTTAATGAAGACAACAAGGAGTAGATGACTAATAAAACTCTTCGGTAGCGGAAATTTTTATGAAACCGGCATTTTAATGTAAATTAGTCTCGAGGTCACTAATTATATTAACAGAGACAGACTTGACTTAGCGGAAATGATTTCCACTGCGTATGAAAGATTGCGACTTTGTATCGGCTTGTCCACATTGCTTGTAGCAGCGGGAAGGTGAACCCAAACACGTGCTTGTTTGCCCTTTCTAGAGATCCTTGAGCAATTATTTGCTCCAACGGAGTAAGAAAATTTTATAATCCCAAATTTTAAACAGCGGACTTTAAACCCGGATCTTGGCGTTGGTAAACACTCCCTTCAACACCGTTAGAAATTTAGCATTTCAATTTAGAGGAATTTACCGGAAACTGTTATTGATAACGCTTTTCACTGTGTCATTAAATATCTCAAATTTACCTACGTAGCTCAGATTTGAGGCGTTCATGTTGTCAACATTACCTAACTCCTACGCAAAAGAATGCTTGGAAAATATGGAACCCAAAATTTCTCTCCGGCTATGATAACACAGGCCAACAGTGGTTTTGGTGACGGAGCTTTTAATGATGATTTAAAGAACAATTGGGGTGCTGAATCCAATTATGACACTAGTTTTTTCCTATCAGCTAGAGTTTTCAAGATATAGATATGTTGTTACTTACGTAAAAAATCTTCTACATGATGATATGGGAATATTATATTAATAATAAAACCCACTAAATATAAAGACTTGAGTTATTTCTAGGGCCATTAAATCACCCACAAACACAACACAATTTTACAATACAATCGAACACAAATACTAAATTTTTTACTCTAATAAAACAAATTGAAAAGAAAAAAATACATAAAAACATCACTCAACACATCGGAAGCTTCTTTTGCGCGATTTTCTTGAGTGCACTTTGTTCAAACAATCTCGTTTTAAGCACCAGCAGTAATCTGCCATCATATGGTTATCCCATCTTCCTTGGTAGCGAGCTTCCATTGTTTTTATATCCTGGTGAAATCTTTCACCTTGTTCTTCACTTGTCTCCTAAATTTCCAAGAAAATTGTCTAAGTGGCTGTGCAGGTAGTGAACTTTTGTGCTCATATTACATCCAAGTGATTTGAAGTTACTGAGCATAATGTTTACCAGCTCAATATAATTTTCACTTTTGTGATTTCCTAGAAAATTTTTTATGACCTCAACAAATGACATCCAACTAATTTTTTCAATCTCATTCATTGACTCGACAAAAGCAGGATCCTTTGTAAGTTGTCTGATTTGTGGCCCCTCAAAAATACCAGTTTTTCAATACTTATATGGGGCATCTTTAGTCTTAAGTAGCCGAAGCATGGTCCATCCTTGTCAAGAGCCTTTACAAATTGCCTCATTAGGCCTAGTTTAATACGTAGAGGCGGTAAGATGATTTTCTCTCTTTCAACTAAAGATTCAGCAATGATGTTTTCTTTCCCAACAACCAAGTTTTCTCTCTTAGGCCACTCCTTCTTAATCCAGTGGTTTTGTCTGTCCCTGCTATCTCAGAGGCACAAGAAACAAGGATATTTTGTGCAGCCACTTTGCTGCTCAAGAAGAAAGTTCACCATTTTTAAATCTACACAAATCACGCAGCGATGTTCCTGGTATTTTATATTCTGTAAGACCAATGCTATTGTATCGTATCCTTCTTTCATTTTAGTTGAATGAGCGATTGGTATTGCGCCAAACCTGTTACCATTGTGAAGAAGTACACATGTTAAACTACGCTTGGAGCTATCAATAAACAAACGCCAATCACTAGCATCATATTGTGATAGTAGTCCCATTTTTTCCAAAAGACCATTAACGTGTAAATAAAATGTAAGATTGTCTTCTTGAGTAAAGAAGGGTAGCATATCCTTTTCCCTTGCGCGATAAAAACTTATTTTTGTACCGGGTTGCAGTAAATTCTTTTCATGCAGTCTTGATGCTAGTAGTTCGGATGCTTCCTTCGATAAGTTCAGTTCTCTAGCAAGATCGCTTAGTTCATCTTGATTAAATAGTTGAGGAATTGTTGATACCCCCTCGTAGTCACTGCCACTATCGTCAATAGAATGAGAAATGTTTTCAAATAACTCAAATTCTTCCTTAGATATATCTGGTAACGTCTGAAATATTGGGATCGGTATTTCTTATGAATGGGGTACCGGGCGTCTAGCTGAAGGCAAATCTGGATATGTCCACTTGTGTCGATTTTTTCGATTAATTCCCGAAACATTTACTATGCAAAAATAACAGTCGTCAATATGGTTCACAGGTTCTCTCCACACCATTGGTACACCAAATTTTAGACTTTTCCTTTGTACTGTTGTCCATTGCCGCAGATGTTCAGTACATGTTTTACACACAAAATGCGGTGCCCATGTTTTATCTTGGTCACCGAGCTTAACACCAAAATTTCCCCAAGTATGCACGTTTCACAAAGTCTGTAATATTTTTCTTATTTTTTTTTACCATATATTCCCCGCAAACGTAACAAAACACATCAGGATCATTAACACAGCATCTTCGACTTGAGCTCATTTTTATATGATGCTTTACAAAAAGTTACACTTTGAAGTAAAGTCCGTCCACCTGCTCCGAATAGCCAAGGGCAACTAATGAAACAAAAATGGCTGTCAATAGAACAGAAAACGTGGATGCAATCTAACGGATACCTTATGAACTAATTTCGCCATCTTTTACCGAAGTCGATACAAACGATTTTTGTTTTTTAATTTCATTGGCCTACAATACAGAAATACCCAGATCGAAAAGAATATATATCTCTGTGTATTATAGACCACCCCACGTTAGCATTAACTCAATACCAGACCTAAAAAAACAGATACAAAGATTTACATCCCACAACAGTGAGCATAGCCTAATTATCGGGGGTGATTTTAATATTCCCACAATAGATTGGGATTCGTACAGTTTTATAAATGGAGGTCAAGACAAGGATCTATGCGAGTCCCTCTTATTTGCGTTCACCTCGAATTCCCTACATCAATTAGTCACTTCACCAACAAGGGGAAAGAACATTCTTGATCTGTTAGCCACAAATATACCCGAAAAGGTCTTAAATATAGAAGTTGTTGACGGAATCAGTGATCACAGGGCTGTAAACGCTAAATTTTCTCTAAGCGTAGATAAAGTTAACAAACCTAAGAGAAAGGTGTATTTGTTCAATAAAGCGGACTATGGTGGCTTAAAATGTGAATTAAAAAGTTCTTTTTTTATATTTGACGAATTAAGCAAAACTAGTAGTGTCGAGGATACTTGGAATAATTTTCTTACGATAACACGTTCAGCAATACAGAGGTTCATACCTAGTAAATATATAAAAGAGAATAAGGAACCCCGATGGTACAACTCTGAAGTACGGAAATCTCTTAGGCGGCAAAGGGTGTGCCATGCCAGAATGAAAAACGCAGTTAAAGATTCCTCCCCTGATAAAATCAACGAAACCATACAGAACTACAAAGCATCTAGGTCCACTGCCAAGAAGGCCTTCCGGAAGGCGCTAGCGGAATTCAAAAGGAAAAAATTAGGCGAACATTTGAACGATAACCCAAAGATGTTTTGGTCCTACGTCAGGGAAGTGCAGGGAAAAAAGTCCACCGTAAACTCATTGAATACCGAAAAGGGGGATAAAGTAACGAGTAGTTTAGCTAAAGCCAACATATTAAACTCATTCTTCCAGAGTGTTTTCAACATATCCTCACAAAATACACCCGAGAACCTTCCGAAAACATTTCAGCAGTCAATGGAAGCAATCAATATTTCCACCCGCGGAATAGAATTACTCCTTAAAAACATAGACCCCAACAAATCTCCGGGACCTGATGAGATACCGGCGCGCGTGTATAAAGAACTGTCGGCTGAAATTGCCCCTTATCTT